>QKQZ01021765.1:0-15332 GCA_003595255.1 Solenopsis fugax | reverse complement strand
AGCAGAAACCTCGCTACCTCATATTAGGAACCTATCCCATAATAGGCGACTTTACCCTAATAAATAATGATTTGAAAGGATTTTCTTTTCTTTTTTTTTAAATTTTCGCACGATGGCTGAAAATACATATTCGCCTCTATTCTATGAATGATATGACAAAGAAGTGTCAAACTGCTGTCAGATGTTCAATGTCTTATAAGGACTTTACATTATAAATGGTACGCAAATTTGCTTAACCGTATTCATTTAAGTTAAAAAGGTCCTATTTGGAACATGGCCCAATTTAGCCCACTCTCCCCTACTCATGTTAATAAGCATCTATAAGAGCCTCCCTCTCCCCGAACAGTTTTAATATGAAGAAAACTTCGTTAAAAATGTTTGCTATCATCGAAAGCGCGGCAAGCATTTAGCCCCCTTCCAATCTTTTGTAGAACAAGCGCACAACGAGCCGTCTCCGGAACGAAACGAGTATAAGGCGCATCGTTAAACACGTCGCGGGGTATAATGCGTCACTTTAAGACGAGAATTATCTTTCGGGCGGTATAACGAGAGGAGTAAGTCGCTGAAAGTCCCCGTGGCAGCGAGGTTCGTGTCGGCACATCGTGCCTGGGCATTAAGGTGCTTGTCATAAATATGAGGAAACACGCGTTCGTCTTGAATACCCGTAAAACTTCCACAGCGACCCGCAGAGTTCGCGTTCAAAATGAGAGCGTCGAAATTACGCGCGAGCGCAAGTAAATTTACCGGTAGAAAACGAATGATGACGCTTTATTCGTAATAAATAACGATGAGTTTAACGTGTGTAGAGCAACGTAACGTAAAAGTGCGACAGGAAACTCATACAGCACAGAAAGATTGCAGAAACATTGCAGTAATATTTCATTGCAAGATTGTAACATTGAAAAAAACGTTATGAAATGTTGCTGTAATGTTTTTGTAGCATTGTAGCAATATTACAATACAATATATATTTAATCAGATTTTTTAATGTTATGATTAGAGTGTTTTTTACTTTAAGAAACAATCTGTAAGATATACAAATACCAGAAATTAAAAAAAAACAATTATAATAACAAATTGTAACAGTTATAATAATAATTCTTTATTTACAATTATATTAACAGAGCTGAACAAGTTAATACATTTTTTAATTAAGTTGAGTTAAAATTAATAACTTATAAAGGACGAAAAACTAATTCAATTAAAAGTTGTATTAAGATTAAATTAAGTTAAATAAAATGTTAATTTTAAAAAGCATTATACTTACATTAAATTAAAATGTAACTTTATAATTAATTTTCACTAAATAACAAAATGTTTACAACATGGATTATAAATTAAATTTAATAACTTATTTATAAATTAAGTTTATTTGAAGTAACCAAGAAATAATATCATTATTTATATGGGAATGCAGTTTTTCTTTCATTATTTTTTTTTACGTAGGTAAAATTTTTAATTAGGAAAAAGTTAATAAGTTAAAGTTTATGAGTTTTAAAAATAAGTAATTGAAGTTAAAAATTAACTAATTTGAAATTAAGTAACAAGAAGAATATCAAAAGTGGTAACGATAATTCTTTTTAAATGGTTTATTGCAAAAAATAATCCTTCGTGCCCATATTAAGTATCCCAGTCCCTAGCTTTAGACACCCATTAGTTTTTTCCGAAAAACAGCAATAAGTATTAAAATTTTAAAGTCGGATTTATAAAATATTTGGTAGGAGGATAGATTTTAGAAAATGGAGAAAAAAAAGTTAATTTTACATTATTATAGAAGCAATCAATTTTTTTCCGATGCATAGATATAAATACAGTTCAGCTTAATGCATTTTTGTCACTATCTTGACAGTGCAGTGGACAACTAGTATTCGGATGTGAATTCGGGACGGTCCACATTAATCGAAATTATATTTATAAGCAACAAAAAGTCAATTGAATGTAGAATAATGTAACATTTAATTTTTTTCCTCAATTTATATGTGAACAATTTTGTTTCGGTAAGAATTAAATAAAAAATGGAAAATATAAATATAAATAGGTGAGAAAATATAAAGTATCTAGCAAGAATCCGAAACAAATTCAGAGATTTTATAAAAATAGATTTCTCGAGATATTAACCCTAAAGTCTAAATCTTTGTTCGTATACTTTATATATTCAGAGAAAAATTATCAAATTTATAGAAAGAGGATATTAAGAGCAATGTAAAAGGATGTTATAAAAGCAACTTGCATTTTGTAAATAAAAAGTAAATAAGGAGAATGTCAAGTCAAGGCTGTTTTTCGACCAAAATGAAAAAGTTCCGAGATGTTCAAGTTATATATCAAAAGGCTACTTAAGCGAAATTGATTGGTATATTTCTTATATTAGGGAAACATTAGAAACATGGGAGAAAAATCGTGATCGAAGACAATAAATCTAAAGCTATTTTATTTATTGACAAGTTATTTATTTAATTTAATGCTATTACATTTATTGACAAAAAGTTAAGTAATACAAGAGCAATAATGATTGTATTTTTCTTCCGAAATTAAACGATTATTCGGTATTGGATTCTTTGTCGCTCGTCAATCGTTCGAAAATCTCCAAGTGGTTCGCAGAATTATTAATCAGATTGTAAGTCTCCCGCGATAAAAACAATACAATAATCATTATATGACTATTATATCCTGAAGGTATGCCTAGTATTTATTGCAAAAATTCTTTACTTATTTAGATCTAAATCTATAATAAAAATTTCAAAAGCGATTCTCCCATGTTTCTAATGTTTCCCCAAGATACATCTTTCGACTCCGCTTAAGTTGCTTTTCAATATGATATATAATTTGTACATCTCAAAATTTTTTCATTTTAACTGAAAAACAGTCCTAATTTAACACTCTCCTTTATTGCTTTACATTTTAAATAATATTTTTTACTTTAATTAAAAATATACATATAAAAAGTAAATGTAAAATATATTATCAGATAAATAAATATAAAATTCCAGCAAAAAACAAGTCCAGATACTTTTTTATCTTTTTAAAATGGATCCCAAAATTTTATATATAATAAAAGTCTACAATTTTATTCTTATATTTATTATATGTCCAAAGAAAAATTACCATATTTTATAATGAACAATTTGAAGATGAGAAACTTTGTTCCCTGAAAATTTAAGTTTTCAGACTTCATATCCATTTATAGAAAACTCTTCAATTGTTTTCTTAATTTTTGGCATTTGTGAAACACATTTCACAGATTGATCATGATTTAAATAAAGCTATAATTTTTCAAGTGCCTTAGAATCATATTAATCATAATGTGTGCATGCGTACGTATACAAATATTTATATACAAAATTATATTAATTTATTTCTATAATGTTTTTAAACGTTTTAAAATGCTGCAACATTTATTGAGATCATGTAGTACCTATATTTTAAATATGTTTTTAAAACATTACATTGCAATATGTAAGAATGCAATACTGTTGTACTGTAACTGCAAAATTCTGTGCCGTATGGGAAAGTATACAGGTAAGCACGATGACGATCGAAACGATATTAATATCTATATAATATGTATACACTGAGACATCAAGATTCTTGATATTAGAAACCAAAATATCAACAATGCAGTGACAGAAATATTATATGAGCGTTCCGAAATCGGATCTAAGTACACGAGGAATACCTTCAGTATACCGCGGTGTGGAATAAAATACACTCGTATGCCAGGATTTAATATCGCGGCCATCTCTCGTCGAGACGCTTTCGAGACGTCACGTAAGCTTGAGCTACTCGAGGCTTAGCGATTTCGTGACAGATTATGCCGGATTATTCAACGAGCACGCACATGAATAAGAAAATATACCTGGATCCGGCGACTTAACCCAGATACCAGCCAATTTTGTGTGAGGTCTCTAGAAAATTTCGTTGCGCATCCTTTTACGTTCGTCGATTTTCCCCGTAAAGATCGTGAAGTCACAAATGTCTCAAGTAGCGGAGGATATTATTAGTTTCTTGGTAAATTAAACATAAAATACTCTTTAATGTAATTGGTACGTTTTTCATTCCGTTGTAAAGTTTTTAAACTTGACTTGGGGTTGAGAAATTAACATCGTGGAATGTTTAATTAGGAATGGGAACGATCGTTACCGGTAAATGTAGTTTGTACACGTCAACTTGTATACCTAGATTTCAGCTCAGTTATTTTTTTCCTGGATGATTTATATCGCGCCTCACAGATATATTTATTACAGTTTAATCAGTGAATTATAATCAACGCATATTATGCAAGCGAAATCGTTACATGCATAAAAAGACTATTGAACATTTAATGAAGAGCTTTAGTTCGATGATAATTCACCGCCATTCATTAATAATCGAAGACAATACGAGAGCCGTGTTTTCATAACATTATTTATTAAATAATATTAAATCATTTATTGTCCTACATCCCAAAGTGGGACAACGTTGTAGCGTATCGTTTACAGTCTCTATGTGAGATATATTATTATCCATAAAATATTATTTAACACAATGAAAGAATTGTATATTTCCGATACTTTCAATTTTTAATATTTGATGTCTAATTTCTATCTCAAATCTTTAATTGAAGTGTTTGTTCACAAATCACCTCAATATTTTTGGAAAATAAAGATTATGAAAAAGGTAGAAAACTTGATCAGGTCTTTAATTGAAATGTTTATTTTCAAACATTCTTTCTTCAAATTTCAGAAAAGGAAATTATTAAATTGTAGAAGACTTGTTATCACTTAATAAGTGTAAAATACTTATGTTTCAAAATAAGCTCATCAGTTAGTATATCAAACGCTATTAACGAGAAATATATTCAACAAATTAATATCCTAGGTTTGAATGACGTTTCGCGACGCATTCGACGGTGCCACGAAATTTAGACTCAGTAGAAATTAATTATTATGCTACCTGTAAACATTACACTCGCGCTTATTAATTCTTGAAACTCGGTCGCCCTCCAGAGAAGTTCACTCGGTTAATTAAAGCAGCACCGAAAACGGCTGGCGCGTTAATTAAAAGGCGGAAGGAGCGTCTTACAACCGTCCTGATTGCTGGTACTATGAAACGGAAGGGACGGTGTTCGGCTACGAGTACTTCAAGGGAGATCAAGTCACTCCACGGCGCAAGATGTAATGTAAGAAACAAATGAAGTATTGATTCAGAAATGCTGTTAACATCAACACTCAAGAAGGGAAAACGACATATTAATGTAACGAAGTAACAAAACAATATTCTATACATTCGACTGTATGTGTACAACCTTGGTTAAAATTATTAGGCACCGATATTTTTTTCTGGAATACTTTATATGTATTATATTATTTCATATTGATTACTGGTATTATACACAAATTTAAAAAGTTTTTGAAACAAAGGCTAATTCACATTTTAATTTCAGTTTAAATCCTTCCAGTTAAAAATATTTGAAAGTAAAATTGAACAAAATATAGCATCAGATTCTCACTTTGTATAGAAATAACTATTTTTTAAATTACCCACTAAACATGAAACATGTATGTAATATTTCGACTTGTTTCATTCTGATTTCAAATGAAACGTTTTATATATATAATACATTTATGACACAATTCATTAAGGTTGCAATTGAAACATTTCATAACATCTTGTATCATAAATATTTCAAATGTGTCCTCTCAATTAATATATATTATAAATGTTTCAAAAGCTATATCATTTACGATATATCAAGTAATATTTCTGTTCGCACATAGAAACAATTATTAAAAAAGTTGAAGTACATTATTTAATATTTTAGATTTGTAATTATATTAAGAAAAACACTTTTATTTTCATACAGTATCTACCCACTATGCAAATAAACATATCATACACTTTTCTGAAATGTTACTCATTGTCAGTAACATGTAATATTGCAGGATATAAACAGAAACATTTTTGAAATGTTGCATAGACAATTAATGTCCGTATTCAAATACTAAGTTATGAGATGTAACTTAGTATTTGAATACGGACATTAATTGTCTATGCAATATTTCAAAAATGTTTCTGTTTATATCTCTGCAATATTACATGTTACTGACAATGAGTAACATTTCAGAAAAGTGTATGATATGTATTTATTTGCATAGTGGGTAGATGCTGTATGAAAATGAAAGTGTTTTTCTTAATATAATTACAAATCTAAAATATTAAATAATGTACTTCAACTTTTTTAATAATTGTTTCTATGTGCGAACAGATTTTCATTTTGATGAAAACGATCAAATGTTAATAATTTACGAGTTAAAAGTAACAGGAAATAAAAGAGATTTTATGCGAACAAAATTTTAAGATTAAAGGTATATAACGAAGTTTTATTTTTAATTTAGTATCAAGTGAACTTCAAGAATGTTTAATGCTGAAAATTAAAAAGTTATGAAAAAGTGGTGTCCAATTAAACTTTCCCTAAGGAAAAATCTGTCAAAGAGTGCGCTCCTAAAGCTTAGCGACCTATTTTAAGGTCGCTTTTATAATAAGATTTATTTGTCAGAGTTGTTCTTTCCCTGCTCGTTGTTAAATAAAAGATTCGAAGAACGTAGTTTCGAATATTCTTCATAATAATTCAGGAAGGAAGAGAGTGCTTTATTCGAGCATCTTCTGTTATGCAATGGACGGAAGGAAACAGAGCATTTCACGAGTTATTGACTGATTTATCAAAACCGTCGATTTGTCGATTAGACGCGAACTCATAATTTCACCTGAAAATCGTTAAATCCGCCCAAGCTGCGCGTAAAATTTACGAATGCGGCCTGGATTTACCCACCGACGGAATCGTGACTCGTAACTCTCGATCACGCGTGTCACGAAGGTAACGATCGAGGTGAACCACCTGCATCGTACAATGCGAACACGTAATTACTTAAAAAGAACAGCGTGATCCATGAAAGTACGGCGTTATTTAGCGAACTTGCAGTTTTAGATCATTTTATTAAGTCACGTTATAAAATCTTAATAAATAATAATTAAATATTTCAATGTACATTATTATTAGACTGATGCAAAAGATTTCATCATATTTCTTCAAATGAGAAACAAAATTAGAAACGGAAGGAATTTTTATGCAAAATAGTAATATTAAGAGGGTATTCTTGCTTTTGAGTTACAAAAAATGAATTTTTTTGATTTTTAATAATTTGTGCCTTGAGAAAGAGAGTAGATTAAAGAAGACAAGCAAAAGTTTTTTCTAACGTATAAAATATTTACAAAATTTTAAAGCGTTTTTTTTCAAAATAGCATTTCGTGAAACTATTGCCATCATAACTCATCTTAATCCAATCGGTTCAACATTTTAAAAGATATTTACTTGTTCCTCTCTCATTTGATCTAAAATGAAATATAAATTCCAATTTTTCGATTTTTCTGATAAGAAAGTATTTCTGAAAAGAAAAAATTAATTCTTTTTCAAAACTTTGCCATAAAATTCAATTTTTTAACTTGGTTAATCGAAAACCAGGTTTATATAAATTAAGAATTTTTTTTAATTTTCTGTTTCAGATTGTTCGCATCTTGAATCATGGAAACAATGAGCCAGAATTTTTTTGAGACGCCCATGTAGATTTGCAAATAGTTGCCAAAAATATTTTTCCCCATGTTTGTAAAAATTTGCAAAGAACAATTACTTATTAAAGAATAAAGGTCAGTTTTATAACCACTGGTTAACTTAATCGGCCGATTTTTCTATTGGAATTGACTAATCGCATTTGTCGTAAGTATAATTTACCAGAAATAACCAATCACGGTTGACACTTAACCGATCGGTTAAGTTAACTGGAAGTTGTAAAATTGGCTCTAAATATAACAAGTTTGAAGTTTATAACTTTTATACTTTTTTCAACAAATTTCCTAAAAGGGAATATAAAAATGGTCTCTCTCTCTCGAAAGCAAAATTATCTTTTTAAATACACTGAAAGAAATATTTGGTGAGATAGATTAAACGCTTAATTAAATAATAATCAAATAAATTTTGTAGTACCTGGTACAAAAAACTTAGTTACATTTAACAAACCATTTGATTATAATTGTATGAAAACAAATGTTTGATTAAGGTTACAGATTGTATGATCAAAACAGCTACATATTTAATAATTATAATTATAAAATTCATTTGATCATTATTAATAATTAAACGTTTCGTCTATCTCACTAAATATTTCTCTCAGTTTACCTTTTTCAATTAAAAAAGTAGCTTTTTAATCCTGTTTAATAAAAAAAGGGCAAGAACATTTAAATCAATAACTTTGTTTATAATGTCAATTAGAAACAGAAAAAATTTTTAATGCATAAAACATCAATCTACGCAGAAAAAAAATTAATATCAAATCAACAATTCATTGTTTCATATATAAGCAAGAATATAAAATCTCCTTGGAAGTATTTATAATCTTAAAGAGACACAATTTTCTAACATAAATAAATTTTGTTTCTTCATATATGTAAATTATGTCTGAACAAGATTATCAAATTCTTCCAAGAAGATTTTATATTCTTGCTTATATATGAAACAATGAATTGTTGATTTGATAGTCATTTTTTTCTGTGTATTAAGCGCCGTTTCTGCGATTACCAATATTATGCGACTCTAGACTGATGGTAAACCTTTGATTCGCGGCTTAATTACAATATCGTTGTTTCGAAGGTACCGAAGCCTCAATATGTAGCAAAGATAAAATCGGCTTATCACACGTGTATTGTGGGAAACAAGTGAATAAGGGAAAAGCAAATGCGCGTGAAAGCGTGAAGAGAAGAGAGAGAAAGAGAGAGAGAGAGAAGGGGAGGGGGGAGAGAAAGAGAGAAATCAGAGTTGCAGGTGAGACGAGCGGTATATCCGTACTATTCTTTCCCGACACTTTTCCCAGATATAACCCCGTCGCGAGCTTTCTCGTCCATTTATTCTCGCGGTGCACTCCGCACCCAGTCTCGACAATGTTTTATTTAGCAGGAACGTATATTTTCCGGCCGGCTGAGATTCGTCGTCTATCCGGGCGAAAATGTTTGGAAAGGACGAGCGAAAGCGGCCGAGGAGAGGAAGAAAGAGAAGGGCAGGAAAAGAAAGGAAAAAAGGTGCACAGGAGGGAATGAGAACGAAGGGCTAATCTCGTTGAATAACGACGACGTTTGCGCCATTGTAACGGGCGCGAGACGTTACACGGTCGATTCTCTATACCTCCTCGATAGAAATGATATCGTAAATCGCCGAGCGTGAAACTGAGCCAGCGCGTCAGGAGCCACAGAACGATCATAAATGCTTGTTCAATTTTTTTGCGGCGATGGGGCCGAATACTGCACGATATCTTTGATGGCCGCGTCGGTTGATCTCGACGGGATTAACGTCTCGTTCGAGTGGAAACGGAGGAAACACGAAAGGAGGGAATTCAGTCGACGTGAAATACATTTTGAGATCATCTGAATCGAACATATTCCTTGGCAGTTCTGACATTCTTACATAAGATACTTGACAAAAACATCTGCCACTCTATACGAGTTAAAAAATTTAAAAAAAAAAGAAAATAAGGATTAAATTATACGTTTGCGGTTAAAAAATGTCAATAGTTTTTTTTTTGGCGTTAAATGTGTGTGTTCCAGTAACTAAACATATATATCTCTATATGCGGATATTTATACGGAAACTTATTAGGGTAAAGTTGCCTATTATGAGATATCTTTTTTTAAAGGCTTATAATTTAGTTATTTTCAATCGATAATAGTTATACTTTGTTGCATATAAAATTTTTTATCAAAATTGCCGATTTTGCTAATTCAAAAAAAGGGTTCCTAATATGAGATACAAAGGTTTTTTCATATGAGATGAGTCTTATCCACTTGGATCTTACTAGGTTCACAAATTAGGCCAGACTCAAAATCTAGTTGACCAATCAAATAGCTCTTTCGATATTCAAAAACTTTTGTACGTAACATTTTTCTCCAAAATCTATTCTCTTCGAGATATTTTAAAGTCCCAGTACTAATGCTGAGGGCCATAACTTTCAAGCCTCATAATTCGAAAATCCTCAATAAAAAACTTTATTATAGCATTTTGGAAAGTTTTCGAAGTCAGAATATGCAATAATAAATGGGGATTTTTGAGTGTCTCATATTATGAGTTCCACGCTTTACGGTTTCACGATCACCAAATCTAATATTTATAATTAAGCAAATTATCACATCCCGTATTTTTCTATTAATAGGACTTTACTCTATCACTACATGCAGAATTTATCATCAAATATTTATTTATATTATAATAAACAAGGTTTAAAGAACTCATCTCAATAAATCTTGACAACATCCAATTTCAAAAAGATTTTCTTAACGACTGCACGCATGATCTAATAATGAATTTTCTACTAAATAGATTTCACTCCAAGAGTAATAAGTTTATGATGGTACCAACACATGCGTTTATTAATGCAGCAGAAACTTCGCTACCTCACATTAGGAACCTATCCCATAATAGGCGACTTTACCCTATTAATCTTACATATATTTTTTAAATTATAATATTGAAATTTAATTGTAATCTTTAAATACTTTAAGACATTTATAACGTTGGTTCATTTAAATATTATATAAAAAATAACATTAAAAATAAATTTGTTACATAACTAGGTTAGAGTTTACATTTTGATGATTTTCTTAAATTATTTAAAAAACATGTATTTGTAAAGATAATATTTTTTTATCATATAAACAATAAAAAAAGATTGTTTTCAAACTTTTACTGTAATCTTACATATGACACAATTTTTTTGTATTTTCACAATATACATTATACTACTTTATTATTGCAGCTAGGGAGAGCCTATTGTGCCTGTGAGACAGGCAACATTTCAGGAAACCTATAGGAAGGAACTTATTCGATCCCTATACAGTAATCCACTGATGTGGGGACGTCGAATATTCTGTAGGCTCCGACGTCGCCCATCAGTATTCTCGCTGCAAACACCTTGATATCCTTCATTGTAATAAGTCCCAGTTGACGGAGATCCGTAGTCGACTTGGGACTCCTGACTCCATTTAGAACGAGTATTTGACAGGGTTCGACGAGGTGAGCCCAACCCATTAAAATCCATCGAGTTTTATTGGATTGGACCCTCTTAAAAGACTTACCTACTAAAATCTACCCAGTAAAATCATTTTTTTCGACTTTTTAAAAAGTTTAAAAGAAATTGTATAATTTATTTCTGTTTTACTTTTCATCCTTCCTTAATTATTAATTATAGTTTAAAGCTCCGTTTTTTATTTGTTTTTACCAAATTTACAAAAAAATCTACTATACGTGACGGGTATTTTAAAACATTATACATGATAGAATTTTTGTAAAAAAATGAATTGAATGAAAAATAGTCGTGTCTAAAAACTAATAGATTTGGCGTGGAATACAAATACTTTGTATAAATATACGTATGTCTGTTATATTAATTAATAAATTAAAATAAATACATTAAATTGAAATTAATTTATAATAGAATTATCAATTGAATAGTGAATTTTGTTAATCATTGATAAACTATAAAAAATAAAAATGCATCCAAAAAACCCAATAAAACTCCAAAAAATCTACAGGGTTAGTTTTTTTTTAAACCCGGGTTTTTTCAAATCCTGATTTAAGCATTTTTAAGACATTAAAAAGACAAGCGTTTTAGGTTATTCAGGTATTGATGCATTCAAATGCTTTACATGTTTTTATTATTTTCGAATTAATTTCAAATTTTTCCGCATTTTTGTATGTTTATAATAATATTTTTATATTTTATATTTCAATAAAAATATTTCATTATTATATAATTAGATCATTTTATACTGTGAATTCTTACCAAAATTCTATAATTTTGGCTCTGCATCGTTACATATCTGGTTACTGGGACATTTATCTTAACTGAGATGTAACATCTACATTGTACTTCGAACCGATAACAAACAATGGCAAACGTGTCGCACTCGTCAAATCCAGAGAGTCACTCGAGACTCGTAATCTTTTTGCCCCGCCGCCGTTTGTAGGCGGATGAGCAAAATAGAGGGTTGAATCGTTCTCGAGTTAACCGTAGGGGGGTGAAAAGGGGGATGGGGAAGGAGGAGGAAAGCTGAAGGGATTGTGCCGAGGAACAAGCGTGAATCCGAGAAAGGGGATTCGCGGTAATTCGCGCGTCTTTGCCTAATTGGATTACTGGAGATTCCAGTGTTTTGCTTATAAAGGCATACCGTGCATTCCCGGTCGGCCGAGCATTTCCGGTGTTCTTGCGCTATGGGGCGCTCGATTTTTGCCACGTTAGACTCGTCGTTTTAGTGGCGCGCGAAAAACAATTCTTATTATTAAATTGTATTTCGCGGCGAAACAGACGAAAACGGGAATTGCGTGGCAGCCATACACAAAATTGAATTTATTCGACTATTTGACACGACCGGCATTTCCATAAATCTTTTCGGCCGACACAAAGCAATTTCATCGATCGATCAGTCGCGTAGTTAGCTTGAATATTCTTTGTCGTCTACAAGACTGTAACTAATTATATTACATCGTTGAGTTGCTTTAAATATCGTATATACATACAAATGATAGAAAAACGCTCGCGAAACATTTTATCCGTCTCTTCATTTTTTTTCAGATTAGTAATACCTTTTTCGAACAACTTGTATTGCTGACAGAAGAATAGTGAGAAGTGGATGGATATTTTTTAAAATTTGTGTGCTATTAATAAAAATATCTAAAAGTTAAAATAAATAATTTACAGCGCGAGAATTATATTATTTTACTATTTGTCGCTCTCTTCTATGCTACGCTCGTAAATTAAATATCTTAGAAATTTTTGAAGAATGATTCTGCTGCTGGCATTCTGTGCATTTTGCATTTATAATATGCACCGCGGGCAACTATGTAATGTTGCGGAAGTCGCCAGCGAAAACGACTGCAAGCTGGCTAATAATATGTTGCCCAGCTCGGTAGTAATTTCGCGAGTTTTCTACTTTA
This sequence comes from Solenopsis fugax, assembly GCA_003595255.1. Lineage (NCBI taxonomy): Eukaryota > Metazoa > Arthropoda > Insecta > Hymenoptera > Formicidae > Solenopsis > Solenopsis fugax. Next base: position 2,326 of record QKQZ01021765.1, on the reverse strand, counting down.
ACTGGAATTAACTTTGCGCTAATGGCGCTTGCTCTGTTGCTGCAGTAAATATGGTAAGTGAATCGGGACGTCCAGTTTTCGACTTTTCCTCAACAACGAAATTTCATGATCTATACAGGCACGAAAAACAAACTTTGCGACGCGTAAAATTATATTCCTTTTATTTTAACAAACTCCTCAATTAAATAACATTTAATGTATATTTCATGTAATAATAAGGGTAGAGGAGAAAAGGGACGTACTACGGCTACTCCTATTATCTCCATTATTAGGTGACGAATTCTAACAATTGCTTATAGAATTATTCGTTTATTAGCCTGCTGTATTTTACTGGACCTAATATGTCAATATTCAATAGTTGACAATTGTTAATAAGGCATTTTTACTTTTGAGCATTTCAAAATTTTTTCAAGGTATATTTTAGCATTTAATTACACATATTTCCTCATTGTTTTTAAACTTGAACATATTATCATACGAATGTATGTACACTCGAGTGCTTTTTTGTTATTTAACTTTTTATTCGTGTATATATATTTCAAGTTATGCAAAATTAAACAATAACATGGGATTTTATTAATGTGGTTTTTTAAGCAAAATTTTCATATCGAAATATTTCTTCTATAAATTGATTGCCATTTTGAAGGGCTGTGCTCAGAAATATTAGAGTTACCATTTTATCTTCGTTGTTTTAATGTTAAACAAAGATAAAATGATATCTTTAATAATATTTTTAATCCTAATTTATGAACGCAGGAAAATTCTAAATTAAGAAAATTTTAAACGATTGAAAATTAAATAAGATTTTATAACTTTTTAGGTCACATTAATATGATGGACATTAAAAATTAGGTGGTATGTCATTTACATAGCAAAAGCAGCATTTAAAAAAAAACTGGAATTTTTTTTATTTTTCCAGTGATTTAAAAAAGGGGTTTCTTTAAATTATAAACAATACTAATAATTTTTAGATCAAAACAGAGGCTTATAGAATTAGTTTCAAAGATTATTAAATTTGAAAAATTATTAAAAAATATTAACCGTAATTGAACATTTGTTTCATGCAAACTGTCTGTTTCGTTTTGACCTGGCTAATATTAAATTAATGGTTAATTATAAATCGACGGTGCGTTAGATTAACGGCACTAATTCTGTAGAAACTGGGAGAATGGTCGGATGAAAAAGTGCAGCCTCGTAGTTAGCTGATGCATGTAGCCACGTGTGCAACGGGATAGCTATATGACTATGGTACATTAGATGGCCGAACATGGGAAGTTCCGTAGAATAAATCAGGGGCGCGTTGCCGTGTAGACGAGGAAAATCGGCGTGTAACAACAGCGATGCCTCCAACGCGCTCGTACTGCAAATGTGTTTGGTGCACGTAATGCAGCAGAGGGAACAAGAACTCGCTGCGCGGCCGTACGTATGCCGCAAAATGTAAAAAATTCTGTGCGAGATTTCGCAAAACCCTCTTCGCTTTTGCAATCCGTTGTAATCCGTAGTTGTCGCGACATGACAATACCGATTTTACCTTTAACTTTAAATGATGTGAGACGTCGAACTCTTATGTTATAAATGTGTCGGTATGAAAGAGAATTGCGCACTAATGACAAATTTATACACATGTATTATATATTATCTTGGTTTAAAATTTTAACAATCTGTTAAAAATCTATAGAAAAATTAAAATATACATATGCAAAAATGATAGTAAACTTTTTGTATCTTTGATATTTTATTGAAAAGCATTAATAAACTATTTCAACTTTTGTTTTAATTTCGAATGTATTGTTAATTGATTTATTCGACTTTATTGTTAATTGATGATTTAGTCAGGTATTTTTAAACTGTGTATAATACATAGCTGTAAAATAAATGCTGTAATTCGTTAATAAATTCTTATGTAGATAAAATAAAGTTAAAGCAAAATGGATTATTGATAAAAACAAACTGTTCTGTGATATCAGATAGTATAAGATTATAACAAATTACTTTTAAATTCTTTTACTGTAATTCTGTAATAACTCGAAAAGAATTACGAAAAATCGATAAAATGTCATTTTTAATAACATGTACAATTTGCTTTTGACAAACGGAAATGACAGTATTAGTATGATAATGCGGTAATACGGATACTGTGCGATAAGAGTAATTTCGAGTATAACGAGTTTCATTTAAAATAATCTGCTATAAATGCTTGACGAACCCTTTAATGATTAAATTGATATGCAAATAATTTCAAATTTATATAACTTTGAACTATTTTGATATTAGTAAATATTATTAATTTTTGTTATATTTTTACACATATATAATAATAATTATA
>QKQZ01021761.1:5546-21702 GCA_003595255.1 Solenopsis fugax | reverse complement strand
ACATCACACAGCAAAAAGTAAACACGAAATGTTTCAAATACATTCAACTAGACAAGATACATTCAAAGTTTTCAAAAAGAATCTTATTTATCTTACTTATACTTAAATTTTGAAGAAATGCTGACTGTCAGAAATTACTTCGACTGTCGCAAAACACATTTTTTACTGCCACGACTTCAATATGACGTCGTCGCCAACGAAACTTTATTAGCAACGTCGTTACATTAGGACGCGTTTACAGTATTTAAAGTAAATTTTTAACATATACCCATACAAAGATATTTCCATTTTTACGAATTACCCCACCTAACGAATAGGTCTCCACTATTATTTCCAAAGTCAAAATTTTACTCTTACCTTCGACCTCAATTAAACCTTTTACACTTATTTTAATATTTAAATAGAGAACTCTTTTGATGCTATACTTAACCTGTTGACAATAGGGTCTATCGACAGGTTTTTGCCGGAAACCTCTTTTTAATATGAAAGTAGGAAATTTTCCAATAATTACTATTTTGAGGCACAAAAGATCTAATTGAAATTGAAAGTAGTAGGAATAAAATTACTTAATTTGATTATAACGTAATATCACATTTTTACATTTGAAGTAGTAATTTCTCAGTAACGACTCTCTAATAAACTTGAAAGATATACACAGATATATATCAAGACAAATATCACGAATATTTGTTTGTTTCTAACGGAAAGCAATAAATAGAAAATTTAGTTAAATCTAGTTCGTTGCGCCAGAACGAATGCCTTTCGCATAAAAATTCATGGAAACGAGAAGATTCAAAGAGATCTAAACTAATAGGTTTCCGTTACATACGGGTAACGAAACACACAGTAACCGTTGCACGATATTTCTCTTGGGGGCATCCGTAATTAACAAACAGTTAAATGAAACAGAAAAGAAAATATTTTATTCTTATCTTTTCCCTTCTTGAGAATCCATAATATCACCGACCTCGAATTATTACGTCAAAGACAAGGATTGAGATGCGAGTAATTCCTACAATGAGAAATACCAAGAATGAAATGCTGGGAACTCGGCACGATTTCAGGAACGTGCTTTTTCGCGTATTTGCGATCGTCCTGTTTTCCCATGCAAAAATTTAAACTGCGACGTTATTAGGGGTGCATTTAACTTGTCCTTCATCTGGATTTATCGAACGCATTCCATCCCACATAGGCTGAGTGCCCGTACCGTAGTGCGATAAGAGTAATGGGACGCGGCGGGGGGAAAAAAAAAGAGAAAAAAACCGCACTTCGCGCGCGTAGCTTAATAGTACCGATATTATCCGCTGCGTAAAAGCATAAATATCAGACTGATAGCGCGCGATACGTGACGATAACGAGAGAGCGGGCGAGTCGAAGCCGCTGGTCGATTCCCACGTGGATTAAACATCGGACAATCGTCTATATCGCCAACACTAAATGCGTCCCAACGTCACTCGACCGAAATCATTAGCGATGCTCCGATATTAACCTGATTACACTTGAGATCTTTTATCGCGACTGCCAAAGAGACCGATAGCCTCTTTAATAAAGTGCAGGTCGTAAATCGTCTGTCATTTGCATCCGCGATTCTCTCTCTCTCTCTCTCTCTCTCTCTCTCTCTCTCTCTCTCTCTCTCTCTCTCTCTCTCTCTCTCTCTCTCTCTCTCTCTCTCTCTCTCTCTCTCTCTCTCTCTCTCTCTCTCTCTCTCTCTCTCTCTCTCTCTCTCTCTCTCTCTCTCTCTCTCTCTCTCTCTCTCTCTCTCTCTCTCTCTCTCTCTCTCTCTCTCTCTCTCTCTCTCTCTCTCTCTCTCTCTCTCTCTCTCTCTCTCTCTCTCTCTCTCTCTCTCTCTCTCTCTCTCTCTCTCTCTCTCTCTCTCTCTCTCTCTCTCTCTCTCTCTCTCTCTCTCTCTCTCTCTCTCTCTCTCTCTCTCTCTCTCTCTCTCTCTCTCTCTCTCTCTCTCTCTCTCTCTCTCTCTCTCTCTCTCTCTCTCTCTCTCTCTCTCTCTCTCTCTCTCTCTCTCTCTCTCTCTGTCGCTTCCTTTAGCGATTCCCGGCTGAATGCCACGCGACCAATCGATACTCGTACTCCGGAGGCAACGAAGACGAAAGAGCGTATTATCAGCTGTTCCAACGGGACGAGAGTGGAAAGAATAGGGTGATCGTAAGAACGGTGCGCCTCTCGCGTAATTAATCCTTACGATCATTCCCGTTAAACGACTACTTCGGAAAATTCTCTTACTGGCGTCCGGGGAGAGAAATTTTTTAACGTCTTTTCTCATCGCGCGCGAGAGTTAAAGAGACGTAAATGGCACTGTTTCGCCATCCACTCCCGCGTTATCCTCCATTCCCATATGGATATATATTATTAATCCCTTTAATACGTGACATAAAACGAGTTACTCTTACGTTTATGGTGAAAACGTAAGGAAGAGAACAAGGAGTCAACAGAAGTAACGAAGAAATTGCAGTTTCAGTAAACTTCATCGGCATCTCCAATTGCACACAATGGCGAAGTATTGCTTCCTAATTAATTGTATTATTTCTTAATTGAGGGTGATCGATGAAATGCGCGTTACTTATTGAATATTTCATTATCGGAATGTCATTTCATTAGCGAACACAAGAAATATCTTTACAAAATAGACTCGAATGATTAAAAATTTAGTTCTAAGAAGTTTGGCGTCTTCTTAGCAATAATGAAAAATATGGTCTTTAATTCAACATGTTTTATTAATAAGAAAATATTTATACACATAAGCAATATCAGGAAACACGATATAATAATAGATAAAACAAAACTAACAAATAATATACTCTAGCATTCATAAATTTAGACACACTTGCGGTTTTCTTGCATCTCACGAAAAATTAAGTATCTCGGTGAATAAAAATCAAAGATAAAGTTTTCAAAAACACATTTTAAAAAGGAGAATTAGAATTAGAACTAATTTATTTTAATGAAACATTATCAAGCAAAAATTAACGAAAAAGTATTTCAAAGTAGGCTTTCTATTTTAAAATGTTTTTTTTTTAATAGTACAATAATTTTTCTCAGCAATATTGTTTCCTGTGTAAAAGTTCATTTTTACAAAATGTCTTTTAATCTAAAAATTAAAGAGTTATGATTTATAAAAAGAGACAAAAGAGAAACATTTTTGTTATAATGTTCTCGATTCGCATAAATTTCTTAAAGACTTTCTTTAACTTTTCGTGAAATGCGAAAAAATCGTAAGTATTTCCGAAGTTATGAACGATAGCGTAAATAGAATAAACATTAAAAATCTTATCTGCTAGATAACAATTCCTTAATTGCGACTTTCAAATCAATCTCTCATCTTTCCTTTCATTACGTCGCGAGACGATGTTCGAGCGATGTAAATTTCCATTGAACAGAAAAACAAATTTATCCACGACAGCCTGCGCGAGTTTTCCGGATCTGCAGAAGATTCAACTCGCAGAGGACAATCAGTTACTTCCGCTTGAATTAACGCTCGCTGTGACATTTCAATTACTCACTCTTGCTTAACCGGAGCTAGATATAACAGCGTAAGCTAAAGCGCATAATATGTCATATCTCAATTGTAGGTGATCAATATAGGTAACAACGACCGTGCGGGTAAACCGCTCTCTAAAGTAATACATAACATGTCGATTATACGCGATCGATATCAACGTTAATCAACGCAACATTGATCTACTCCGAAAGTACCGCGGTATCAAAGTATGGTAACGATCGCGATAATCGCAAAGTTACACTACTCTCTCCCCGCGATCACAGCGTCTTTCGCTTCAGCGATTATGCTTGTGACCGTCACCCGCGTCCCCGCCCCCGCCGCCGTCGCCATTCTTGAAGCTCCATTTTTTCCCGTGCTCGTGCCCCTCCTTCTTGCCGTACTTATGATCGTGATCGTAATGATGGTCGTGACCTTCCTCATCCTTGTGGCCCTTGTGCTCGTGATGATGGCCACCTTTCTCGTGCTTCTCTTCCTTACCGTACTTCTCCTCGTGGTCCGCGCTGTCGTGATGGCCCTTCTTTTTGTGACCACCTTTCTTCAACTCGTGATCGTGATGATGCCCACCGTGCTTTTCTATGTCACCGTCCTCGTGGAACTCATCGAAGAACTCGGTTTTCTTTTCGAATTCGTCCTACAATATAATCAGCAGCAAAATATTGTTGTAATTACATTTTTATTTGATTAAGAATTCAATTTCCATGTCACATATACAAAAATTTTTTTTTAGGATACCTTTATTTTCGATATATAAATATTGAAAATTGTATAACGTTAATTATAAACATAAGTTGCTTCATTATTCAATAGTAATTTTCATTGATAGGAAGAAATATCAAATAAGATTTATAATGTTTTAAGAACACAAAAACTAGAAATTTTTAATATTATTATAATCAAAATTTTATATTGTGCTCTTTTCAGATGACTATCTTAAAGACTTTCAGATGATTATTTTATATTGTGCTCTTTTCAGATGATATAATATATTAAAATAAAAATATATTTTTGACAGAAATTCAAGATTATTAAATTCTTTAAAGATTTTATATTGTTGTTTATATATGAAACAATGATTGTTGAATCAAATATATTAATTTTAACTCAATATTAATTTTTTGTGTACTTTTTCCATTATTGTGTGACTAAAAATATGTAACTAAAATATCTTATATCGTAATTGAAATTCATCCATTATAACGATTTTTAGATTCTTTGTTATTATTTTTAATTTGATACTAATTTTCTTTCTGTGAACATTACCTTCTTATGCACTGAATGTTCGCCGTGTGTACTGTGACCTTTCTTGTGTTCGCCTTTCTCGCCGAATTCTGCTGTCTTCTTACCCCCTTCACCGTGATGATGCTCCTTGTGATATCCACCCTCTTCCTCATGTTTCTTCTCCTCACCGCCTTTCTCATCGTAATGTTTGCTGGCATGCTCTTTGTCGTGATGCCCTTTGTCGGCCTTCTCGTGCTCATGCCAAACCTTATATCCCTGTAAACAATAAACAGAAGATTATTAACAATTATATTATCAAAACTACACTAAGAGAAGAGCATTTGGTATTTGTGAATATAATTGAATGTTAAAATAATTATGATTAGCAGCTCCATTTTTTTAGTTATGATTATTATGTTATAAGAATAATATACAATGTGCTACACTGACAAAACAATCACCATAATTTAAATATAGCTGATATTAAATGTGATTATGTATTACACAGTACCGAAATTTTTCAAAGATATATCAGAAGTTAGATTAAGTATTATACGCAAATTTTGCATTTAAAACTTTAAAACTTGTATAAAAGTTGTTGAAAGGTTACTTACAAAATCTGTAATCTTTTTGAAATATCGTCAAAAATTCATTAAAATGATTAATTCCGAAAAATTACTTTTTTCCCTTGAAAACCCTATCTAAGAATCCTTAAAATAATTTTTAAACAGAATTAGAAAATGTACTGTTCAAACATATTTCATTTACTACTTTTACTTTGAAGTACAATTTTAAAAACTCAAGTAAACAAATTTCGTTCAAGAAATCCTTTCATTAGATCTCGAGCGAAAATTCTAACACTGCATCCCTTATTCAATTTTGTTTTTATTCTATTACGATTTTTATTTACTAGAAATAAAAATCTATCTAGTGACGATTTAGCGTACTACTCGTGATTTTCAAAATTATTTTTCATGAAAACTTTTCGTAATACTCAATATGTTTACAAATTTACCAAATGTGATAGATTTTATTAGAAACATTTCTGTTGCAACATTTCACATCTTGGAAATTTTTTTTAGAATTGTTGCACATAGAAAGTGAAAGGTTGAAATGCTCTGGCAGATATTGAATCTAGTGGTTGACTAACTATGAGCTAATAAAGTTATGTCATACATCACTACTGTCCAACTTTTTTAGTCAATAATGTAATGTCCATTTCTTTCAGTGACTATATAGCTAATTCCATCTAATATCTATCTAGTTATAACCAAATATAAAAAGAAACAAGATAAAAAATTTTTATTTTGTTTACTTAATTTTTTTATCTTTTTACATAAACTGAAAGCAACTTTGATTAATTTTTTAATTAATTAATCATTATTTATTTATATACTAACGTTTTATATTAATCATCATTGCTCCTTTTCTTATTTGCTGGTTATTTGATCATTGATAGGTTTTGAACACAACTCTATCCCGTGCGTCTCTTCAACTTATTAATAGTTATCGTAATCATAGTTTTTTATTGTACATAGATATGTATATGTTGTAATAAACTAAATTATATTATTTTCCATAAATGCTATTAAATTTTACACAATGTACAAATACTTAAAATTGAAAATTCACTTACATCTTAAATTTTACTGACTTTATCAGAGATACAAATAAACGAAATAAACTATTGTATATAATGACTATTAAAAATGTAAATTTTTATATACGTTTAAATTTTCTTTTGATTATGTATACTAAAATGATTATTTGTAAAATTATTTGTAACATTATAATTAATAACTGATAAAATCAGAATTTGGTGCTATTTAATTATAATACAGTAGAGCCTCCCATATCCGAAATAATAGGGAGACAAAATTGTTCGGATAAGGAAATTTTCGGATAATAGAATAAACACATTTTTACATTAAATTTCATTGTAGATCTTGTAGAAATTGTAGATCTACCTACACATGGATTTTTGCCAATTCTGCCACACTTTCACCATGTTCGAGAGCTTTAATTATTTCATATTTTGTTTCAATATTTAAAACAACACGTTTTTGTTTAGTTCCCATTTAACATGTTCTCATTGCATAGTGTAAGCTGTTAGCTTCGTATTAAATTGTTCTGTTTGGGATATAATCAATCAAAGAAAAGTCACGTAGAAGAGTATACTTAAACAGTTTGTAAACATTACTACAAAATGCTGTTCGGATAATGGAACATTCGGATAGTAGAACGTTCGGATAATGGAACTTCGGATATGGGAGGCTCTACTGTAATACATTTAATTATAATAATGTAAAGCAGGAGTTTTTTAGAAATTCGATATAGCGATAAGCGATACATATTGTTGTATTATACATAATGTCACAAAAATTTAGATAATTACATATAATATTTAAAATATTACTACTGTACGTAATTTTCTGTATAAAATAAGATATATTTACTCAATAAAAGCAAATCTACATATATTTTGTGAAATTACATAATTTCTATAAAATTACATGATTTTTTTATATTTACGGAACTAAACGTGTAATTTTTACATCTATTATATGTAAATTTAATGAATTTTTTTATAATGTAGACAACAAATATATCACAACTAACTGGTTATAAATTTTAGTTATCAGCTCTATCTGACTTTAAAATTTTGTCTAGCCTATCTAGTCATTATCTTTAAAATCAGGCTAATTAATTCAATTTCTATCAGTGGTATTTTTTCATACCTTTCTAAAAACTATCTGTAATAATCTGTGATGTATGTAGTATATTTAAATAATGGTAATTGCAATCATGTTTTTGTAAATAGGTTCCGATAAAAACACAATTTAAATAAAGTATTTACCTTCTCGCCCTTTTCTCCCTTGTGTCCATGATGCCCCTCTTCATGTTCTGCACCTCCACCTTCTTTAAATTTGTGATTTCCTCCATGTTTCTTCTTTTCGTGATGATCCTCGTGTTTATGCGCGTGTTCTTGAGTCTCACCATGCACGTGATCACGCGCTTTCTCTTTACCATCATCCTGATCTCCACTATCGTTAATAACACGATCATCATTAACACGCTGATGATATTCCTCACGTGCGTGCGTAGGATTCGATTCTCCGTATTCCTCATGCTCATGATCTTCTCGAAGCGAGTCTCTTCGTGGAGAGATTCGATAGTTGCGCTTATCATCATTGTTTTGCTCCTCTTCGTATCTTTCGTCTTGTCTAAAAGCTCGTTGAGCAAGTGGTTTGTCTTCAGTAACGCTTTCATCATCGGATTCTCTGTACTTATAATCTCGTCGATCTTTTTTGTATTGGTCGGCCGCTAATTTCTTCTTTTTATCAGAGTGTTCGCGATACTCGTTCCGCCCACGAATTTCATCATCATTATAAAGAAATTCGAAATATTTGTTGCTACCTTCAAATCGACGCTCATCGTCACTTCCATAGTCTTGTTTATCGTGACGATCTTTTGGTTTGTTATATTTCTTGCGATCGTAGTGTGGTTTTACATCAGAATGATCCGTATCGAATTTATACTTATTGTACTGATGATTTTCATTGTCTTTATCCTTACCTTTTCCGATACTCACATGTTCTTCCTCTTCCGTTTCATCGACTTCCTCTTCATCATCATCAGCATTCTTATACCGAACGTTTTCATATTTCTTGCGCCCATCATCGTTTTTATTGTTATTGTCATTTTCATCATATTTATAATGTTTATTTTGATATCCGTAATTACGACTTTGTTGAGGATAACGATCTTCCTCCTCCTCTTTGCGATCTTCTTTCTCACGTTGTTTATTCGGCGTCTTATAAACCTTATAAGTTTCTTGATTGACTCGAGTTTTATAATTTTCAGCGTCGTCATTGTCGTCATTATTTTCTTCCTTAATCTCATCTTCGTCTTTATTTAGAGACCGCTCGTTTACTTTGACGTTATGGTCGCTGTTTTCGCTAAGTTTTCTGTCTACATCTTGCGAAACGAGTAATCCGCTGTCGTAATACGGCGCAGGTTTAGAGAACGCAATCGGTCGGACTTTCGTGGAAGTAAGAGATTTTAAAGTGGCGTAAGGAAGAGTGGAAACTTGCTGTTGCGTGGGCTGCACCGGCTGCTTAAAATCTTGTGCAATTACTTTCGGCGCACTGAATATATTAGGGACATCAGCTGAATACAAGCTCGTGAATTTGTTGTAGAGCGGGATTCCAGGATTTTCATTTAAACTTGATTTCTCATCATCGGGACTGTTGTAAGTTGCGGCTCTAGGTAGGAAGTTCTCCTTGCGGATGGCTTGAGAGTCATCCTGCTGCCGTACGGCGTACGAGGCGGATGTTTGACTGGGTATATAAGTCGCGAAGTTCGTCTTCGTAACAGTCGTCTCCGCGGGGCTTTCCGTAATGGCGTAGTAATCCGACGGACTCCGCTGGCTATTGACGGTGACCAGAGGACTTCTCGTAGTATCAATTAGGGTTGCGTAAAGAGCGTTGTAATCCAGAGTAGTTCTTTCCCTTACCGGACTCGTCGACGGACTCGCCTCGGTACTGACGACCGTTGCTGAATTTCCCTCAAGATTGAGATGCTTCGCGCGCTTTATCGGGACGTAATGGCGCGCCGGAGGCGGATTAAAAAGCTCCGTTGGAAGAACCAGCGGTAGAACGTTCGCGGAGGAGCGGGCGATCTGCTGCTGCTGCTGCTGACCGAAACCTATTGGCGAGACGCTCGATTTTCTGTATGACGCGTCAATATTTGCGATAATGGGCGAATTGGTGGGCGATGGCAATATGGAAAATGGTCTCGGCACTATGTTATACCTCGGTGGTAACCGTACGGCGTTTGCATCACTCGAAACATTCAAATTTTTTAAATTGTTTGCATCAATGATATTATTGGTATTACTGTCGTTCAATCGTAAAGTAAATGGAGGTACAGATTGAATCGGGAGGTATTGAGTATTCCATTTGCGACTTTTGGGTCTTTCCGCTGGACGAGAAATTGACGTTGGTGTAGATAATGATCCGTTCCTCGGCTTCGTCTTTCCACTGGATACCTTGAAATAATGCCCCGCGGGCGTACTCGATTCGTTACTGCCGGCAATTTCCTCGTCAGTGCTTGATTCCTGAGCCGACGAAAATCGAGGAGTTGTGGCGGTGCGATTTAACTGATGATATTTTTTAAGTAACTTTCTCGACTTCTTGTTTTTTAGAGCAGGCGACGTGAAGGAAGGATCAATATCGGAATGCGACTTCTTCTCTCCGTCGTTAGTCACCGAACGGATCGTCACTTCCGGAATGTAAACTTGCTTGAGCTTTACTGCTTGGGACAAATAGGGATTCCGCGTCACGTCGTCGTTGTTCAACGACAATTCGGTAGCTTTCCGTGATATGTTTCTCAGCACTTCGGCATAAGCCCTCTCGAGGTCCTTTATTGACCCCGCGGCCTTACCGTGGACATCTATGAAGAACAAATACAGAAACTTACCTCGATGTGTATACTACTGTAATACGGAAAGAAAAGTAATATTGCTTTATTTACCGTGAGTGCCGTTCGAGCCGTCGACGATTTTCCTCTTAAACTTCTTCGACTTGAGTCTCTGCGGCTCGTACTTTTCGATCACGCGACTCATTATTTCCAGATCCTCGAGTTGGTCCTCCTCGTTCGCGTTGACGATCGCGGTGCGTGATTGCGCCGCATCTTGATCAATCAAATCCGAATTCGTCAACGTCGAATCGCTTTTTCGTATCTCGCGCTTAGATAGAAGTGAAAGTATGTCATCGTTGAGCTTTGACGTGTCTTCCGCTACTGCGTTCGCAAGTATGCGAGTGTTATTTCCATTTTCGGTAATAATCACTTCCTCCAGAATAATTTTGGGGTCATTTTGGGCGTCCGAAACGTTCGTGTGGTTGTGTCCTGCATCACCGATTTGTAACGTCAACTGCAAAAGATCTATGTTAATTGTGTTAATACAAATCTTATTATGTAATAAATATACAGAGTTTTGGAAAAGTTAATATGTTTGTAACTAAATTAAGTTAAAGTTAATGGCTCATAAAATCAAATTAGTTAAAAATTGCACGAACAAAAAACCAACTCAGTAAAAAGTTACGTTAAAATTAAATTAAGTTAAATTAAAAGTTGGTTTTAAGAAATATTATTTATATTATTGTAAATTTAAAAGTCGTAATTGTTTAAAATTAGATTACTCTAAATAATAAAACAATTACTATATGAATACTAAATTTAATACCTTATTTGTAAATAATGTTAATATAAAATAACAAGGAAATAATATTTTTTGTATGAAATTGTATTTTTTCCTTTTACAATTTTTCTTTTACATAGGTAAGTTTTTAACTATAAAGAACAAGAGTTAATAAGTTTGTGTTTTAAAAATAACTAACAAAAGTTAAAAATTAATCCAGTTAAAGAAAAAATTAACTTTTAAACTTTATTATTCAACTTTTAACTTTTGAACTAGTTACTTGTTTTTAACTAGTTATCCAACTCTGTAAATCAAATGCATCTTCCGGAAGCATTGCTTTGCGAATCATTAAACATCGATAAAATTTTGATTTATTTAAAAAACAATACTTTGTCCGCCCATTATTCTTTATAATGACTTCGGCGTACAGTATAATTGAACGGGTTTCCTGGCGAACTCTGCATGAGGATGAATAACGGTGCATGCAAGTACAACACTCCGTCTTACAACAAACCGGAATAATTTGCTACTTATGCGAGCGATAATTATATCTAGATTGCCAAATTATATAGATACAATTCTTACTGAAGATGACCGCATTCACCGTCGAAACGTCTCTATTTATAAGTATAATGTTTTTGTTTAGAGAATTAAAGGATAACGTTCACGTTTAAAATACTGTGTATATTAGTACGACGATCCAGCTTTGCTCCAATAGCCCTTTATAATTATCAATTTTAAAAACAATAATTTAATAGCTTTTTTGCAAAAAGATGAGATGGCGAGCTTCATCGATTTCTCCTAATTTCTGTGATAATGTAAAAATAATAATCTATTTTTCTTCAGATTTACTAAAACCTTGTTTATCATCTGTAAAAATTAAAAACTATAAAATAAATTAAAATTTTTCAAAATTTTGATTTTATAAAGACATGTCAATTTCATCATTTTGCCTCATATGCGAATAAACTAATTTAATATTGAGTAACATAACGAACAGTCAAGTATAAAGTTAAAAATGTACTTATAAATAGAAAACAATTATAATATAATAAACTCTTGTGTGATAATAGTAAAATATTATTTTGATATTAGTAACATAGTTAAAAAATATATAAATAGAACAAAAAATATGTACGTAATTTGCAAAAACAAAATTATTAAAATTGCAACATATATCGCAACATATATCGCAATTAAAATTGCGAAAAAACTAATGCACACAAGCGACATCTTGTCCACGCACGATTTTCGTTATCTTATCCATAGCTGTCGTGTTTATTTATTTACTGAATATAAATATGACAATACGGAGAAATGAAAAATATTAATACATTTTTCACAATATTGTATACATTTTTAGCCATACAATATTGTAATTTTATTAAAAAAGAAAATATTTACTATAATTATGACATTTCTTATATCAAACACCAAGAAGTTACATTTAAATGCATTCAAAATATGTTTCTTATTATCCACTTTTTTATCCAAGATTTTATCCACTTCGTGATCTTATCCCTCTTTTCCCTACTTACGTTCGCGATAAGAGAAATGCTTATTCACCCGTGCGATAAAATTTATTAGTACTAAATTGTTCGCATATTAATTAGATTAATGTCAGCGCGGGCAAGATTCCGTATATATTTCACAATATTCGGCACCGTACCACTTTATTGCTTCTCACACCAGTTCGTTCTATTAATTAAAAGTTGTCGTAAACACGCGTCAACCTTTGCCGCTGACAGCGGCTTTAAAATTCATGATCGAGATATTACCAGGTGGATTAACAATAGTAGCACCATGGCTATCGGCTTCCGGCAGGTTTTCATTATTCGTCGAATCCGCGGCAAACACTAAACCGTGTTGACGCGAACAGACAATTATATCGTGTCGTTTCCTCTATCAGAAAACCATTCGCGAATGATATGACAGTTTCACAGCTATTAGGCACCTCGAAGTAACGAAGAAAATCCCCGGCAATCGCGGTCCTGCATCGATCACTCCTTCAATTCGGCTTCCTCCTTTCTCTGTTGGTTGCACAAGATCGTCGCTCGGCCGGAGCCGAGTGATCTGAAAGCACATCTCGATCTCTCATTATTTAGTCTATTATTAACGCGCCTTGTGCAACGAGCCGCGTTTTTTATCACATAAAGTATCGTAACACAAAGGAAATGGTGTTTCCTCCTAGGTATGCCGCATTGCAATTCACGATTTTACTTGTACGGCAGTTCTTCCGTGTCATTTTGTATCGGCAGTTGACGCACATTAGCATTTACATGCAATATTATTTTGCACTTGCATTACCCACTTGCTCTATCAAAAAGCCCCACGCTCGCGGTGGAACGCAGCTGACGGAATTGAATTTGCAATATTGTTCAATGGAAATCAAACGAACACCGAACACCACTGACAAATCCATTGATCGCAACAGGGTGAATTTTCCATTTTCACGTAGACACTGTAGAGACTGTGGATTTTCATAATCCGCTGTCGGATTAACGTTGCACCTCTCCGCATACCGGACACCAATGTGCATCGCGTGAAGTCACACACGATCTCCTGCGGTTTCCAGCGTCACGTAAATTATTATTACTTCAAAGAATATCGTGCGAACAGAGTAAATTACGCTGATCGCGACAGAAATTTAACCGAGCAAATAAAGCCATCAGTTTAAATAATTTAAATCGATGTAACAAAGAATAGGATGTGGTTATCTTCTAATTATATTCTGTGCAATGCTCTCATAAATCGAAACATATTTCTTAATTTGCAACACATTTTGTTATATAATTGCATATACTTTTCTTTTTGTCACTTATATTCTATTTATTATTACTTTTTTATTATAAAGATATCAAAATCACTACCGTTCAAAAGTTTCAGCAATGCTTGAAATTTTCTCGCATATGACGAGAAATTAAGAAAATCTATAAAAAGTTTTGAAAATATTTACGAGTATCAAGCACATTATAACAATTTTTTTTCTTTTTTTCGTAAAGAAAAAATCCTTTAATTACAAAGTTAAAAACATTTTATCTGAAATAAGTTTTAGTTTGAAAAATTATTAAATCAATATTTAACAAAAAAATCTAAAGCTTAAAAAATCTACATTAAAATAATTTTAATGTAACTTTTGTCCATGGGTGTTTCATTAAACTAAGTGCTTTAAAATATAAAAAATTATTAAAATATCAATTTTTAATATTATATAATTTAGAAACAAAATACCATAAAAGCGAAATTAAAATACAGATTTAAAGCTCTACTTTTTCTCTTTAAAATAAATCTTTGCAAATTTGTCTACATCTTTTTTTTATAGAGATCCTTAACTTTTCGTGAGATGTGAGAAAATCTCAATCATGCTAAAACTTATGAGCGGTAGTGTAGATCATATTTTTCTAATTTTAATAATACTCTTTTAAAGCAATGTGTGTTTTAAAAGAGTAACGTTATAATACAGGTACAAATACATTTCGTTTGATTAGGCAAAATTTAGATTGATTATGTCAGCCGAAGTGAAAAGAAGTTTCTTGACGAGACTTTTCACGCGACGTTACGCCGAATTTCTGCGTGCATTCAAGCCTAAATAGGTCAGTTGTAATTGTTCATTCACCGCGTCAATGTTCGGCAACCCCAGACTGCGCCTTAATTAAAAGACATAATTGAAGAGAATTTGTTATGTAATCGTTACCACGGTAGATACATTTCGAAACTTCGGTGAATTCGATTCGGAAAGGCGCAAACGGAATTTCGAAATATTAAAAGAAAGTTCATCGATTAAATGATTAAACGATATTAAATAATTATCATCGCGATATAAATAGAAATATTATCTTAGTTTACGTAAAGTAATAAAATCGCTAATCAAAATAATGTTAGATTTTTCAAATTTTAGTATACCGTTATATTTATCATCTATAATTTCCTCAACTAATTGATCTTTTTTTAAAGAAAATAACGTGCAACTAATATTTTTTTAAAGTTATTTAAGAGTTTGGAAATAAAAGTTAAAAAACTAAGAAAAAACACGAAAAAAGATTGCAATTATTTAGAAACTATATATTTCTAATTTAATTTCAAGTATATTTTAACAAGCTTCATAAATAGCATTAAATTATTTAACTCTGCAGTTTTGTTTGAATTACTTTTATTTTCATATTGTTTGGATCAATACGATTAAAAAGCTTTAAGAAATAAAAACTTTTAACAAAAAAAGATCTTACATTAGCAGACATTATTAAAATGCAAAAAAAAAGTTTTAAATAAAATGTTAATAAGAAAATAATATATTTTGATTCAAATAAACGAACAAAACAGCAGTTTTCAATTTTTTCAATTTTATGTTAAAAATTAAAAACTCGTGAGAAATAACAACATATCAATAAAATATCAGTTTCTAATTGGCCAAAGAGTCTATGAAAGATAATCCGCAAGATGTGAGATATATATACACCTTACAGAATCACACGAATCTATGGATACGGAAGTTATTTCCTCGGCTGGCTTGCCGCCTCGAAAACAAAATTTATGGATCTACGATCTACGTTAAGCGTAAAGCGATTCTGACAGTTTTCTGACGGTGGATCCTACGCCGCCGCGGCGAACAGTCATCTTTAACAATTTAGCGCAATCTTCGCGGATCCATCATCCCGGCGGTATTCGCGTCGACAGATACTTAATGACCTCGTTATACGCAAAGGTCTTTCTTATTCCTGTGTGAAATTCAATGCGACATCGTAAAAATCGGACGCGGAGGACTCGGAAAGACGGAAATGCCGCGTCATACGAAACGCCTTCCTTACCTTCTTGGTTTTGGAGCAAATTGAAGATTCCTCGAAAAATCCCTGACAATACAATAATAGAAAATATTGCAAATATAATAAGTTTGTTCTTTTCAGCTGTAGCTTTTTTGAAGTTGTTTTCTTTCTTCTCTCTCTGTACAAAGGTTGTGCCTTCGTTTTATTTTAACTCTTCATTTGCGAGCTTACACAAATACCCAACAATTAAAATTAAGAACTTTACAATCTTAATCATGGTGAAAATTCTTGGAATATTCTTCATATATGTATAACATTTTTTAGAATTTCTATATAAATTGTATAACTTTTCATAGAAGATTTCTCAAATTTTTGAAGGAATTGAAACAATTTTTCTGAAATACTAAGAAAATAGAATTAGCAGAGAGAGAGAGAGAGAGAGAGAGAGAGAGAGAGAGAGAG
>QKQZ01021759.1:0-17402 GCA_003595255.1 Solenopsis fugax | reverse complement strand
GTCTCTCAGACCCGCAAATGTGTTTCCGTATTTTACAAAATCGGTGTGTTTAAGGGTTAAGCGTTTCTTTAACTTTATTTCATCTTAAGTTGAATCTCTTCTGTTATATGTATTGGAACGGATAAGTAATTGCAGTTGTTATTTTCTATTTATTTTCTGTTTATTACATCTTGAATATATTTCTTTATTTTTTTAATCTTCTTCTTTGCGTGACATACGCTTGTCAGCTTGTCTTCTGTGTGTATCTATAAATATATGGGACAGTTTTATAACGCCGGTTTTAAATGGCCTATTAGAAAAGACTTTCCTAGGCAGAGTTACTAAAATTATATACAGAAATAATTAAAAGCATGTAAATAATGACGTAGGCATATATTTTACTCGTTGAAAATAAGATATGATATTAAACACTTTTGAGAAGTAACGCCTCGTAGAGGTCAAACGGTCAATTATTGGGGATTGTGACCATGGAGATTTTTCATCACGGTGAGAAGATGTACAACAAATCAAATTTTTAACCGATTCCACCGAAATTCAATTTCCATAAGGATTGT
Source organism: Solenopsis fugax (assembly GCA_003595255.1). Classification (NCBI taxonomy): domain Eukaryota; kingdom Metazoa; phylum Arthropoda; class Insecta; order Hymenoptera; family Formicidae; genus Solenopsis; species Solenopsis fugax. The sequence continues at coordinate 16,848 of QKQZ01021759.1, read as the reverse complement.
GCGGGGTCCTTTTAAGGTCGTTGATTATAAATCTATAACCAAAATTTCAGAATTCAAAATAGCGGACAAAAATATCACTCAAATTCAACAAAAAGTATTTTTATCTGCCACATTAAATTTTGAAAATATGATTAGATACATAATCAGTGACTCTAAAAATCCTTAGAGTATGAGTTTATTAAAATTTAAGGAAAATTTTACATTTTAGTCTACTATATTGATTCATTTTGAAAGTAAATAGCGCTGTTTTTATAAATAGCTCTTACATTGATCTTCAAAATAAACCCAGAAAGGACTCGCTATCTTAATTTTTTTGGAAGATAGATGCATTTTTCACTTTTACCCTATTTATGAATTTTTAATAAAGTATGCGGATCAAGGGAGAAAATTCCTAGGGATGTTGATTTTTTTGTGAAAACTTATCCTTTAGCTTTAAAATGAGTCCAGGAAGAAGTTATCTTCATTTTTTGTGGAAAATAAAAATTTTTGAAGATTTGGCACATATGTATGTGTCATTAGGCATGAAAGGGTTAAAATATCAACATACATTTCTAATTTTAATTTACTATTTCAATTTGCAGACTGTACGTATGATACATCGTTAAGCTCGCAACATGCAATAATTATCGAACGCTACGTAAAGAGGTAATTAAAAGGAAAGTTTGAACGATAATGTTGTACGTATCTATATATTTCAGACTTGTAGACACAATTTGTAGCTCTTATAGATATCTGAATTTCAGCACACTGACAAAGTAACTACTTATATCACACGCATAATTGAAAACTTATAGTGAATTGAATTACAGTCAAAATCTTATAACATGACTCGCAATCGCAGAGTACAAGTGCATTAATTAAAATGCTATTTACGTATTTTAAAAAATATATTTAATAGGTACTTCCTTTTTTAGAAAGTATTTAGATTTCCCAAATTTCTGATCTAATGCAGTGGTTTCAATATATACAATGATATAGAAACGTATTTTTCGAGAATTATGTTAAATGAATTAATATACACTTTGTCGTTCATAGTCTGCATAATTCAGTTATCCAATCAAAGGAAAGAATTTTTGCGATTATTTCAGATAACCATAAAAAATTAGAAAGTTTGCATGCATAACCTTTGACAGATACAAAATATTTATAGTCGAAATTCATTTAGAATGAGAATTACCATGATTTCTGGACAAGTCAACAATGTTTAAAAGATATGAAAATTATGTTATACATTCGATTAATTAAAAAGTTTTCTCTTATAACGCAAAAATCAAGAAACCACATACATCATGTTTAATACAATTTATCAGTAATAAATTCTAAGTGGATGATGATGGAGAGATACGTTTCGTCGCGGAATAGCATAAATCAAGAAACAATAGCTTAACAAAACTTCCATCGATTTCCACATTCGTTACATAGCACGAAAGTAGTCATCGGTTCGTCGGCCGAACGTGTCTGCACCTGATTGTACGTGCAGTTGCGTTTCTTACATTTGCCACACTTGAGCAAATCGGTCTTAGTTCCCTGCACGGTAGCGAGTTGAGCATCATTGATGGCTTCTTTTTTGAATTGCTCACGCAGCTGCTTGATCTCGTCACTCGCCATCTCCTCTGCCGTCATTACCGCTAGCCTGGCAGGTGTGATCGCACCCACTAGAAAGTTCGTTCGTAGATTGGGATTCTTCACATCGCGCAAATTAGCAACTCTGCTGCGTACCTACATTTAAGTATAAACAGAAAAAAAACATTAATATCAAATAAAAACTAATATATTCTATTCAACAATCGTTGTGCTGTGCTTGTATGCGTGCGTGTATGTGCGTGCGTGCATGTGTGTGTGTGCGCGCGCGCGTGTAGTTTTATATAGAAACAAGAAATTATATTCTTATTTTTATTCAACCCTTTCAATATAACGGGTGACTACAGTCACCCTCCGCAAAACGCCGTCTACATATGATGAGTGACTATAGTCACCCACTCGCTATTTTGCATACGGCACAGCGCGATCCGCACAATGTGTCCTATGCTTGTTTCAAAAAATATACAATGCAGAGTATTATTATTAAATGTTATTGTTCAATATTATTCCAAAAGCATCGTCAAAGCAACTTTTAGAAGTAAGATGTAAATCCGATCGCTAACAACTATCCGCGTGCAATGTATACACTTTTGACGCGGCGTTTCGTACAGTGGGAGCGTCTCAGCGGAGAAAACACTCGTACTGAAAGGGTTAAACAATAATGATCTTGTTTATATAATTTAAGAGGATATTCTATTTAGTTTGGTCTAAAAAAAGACCTGTTTCCAAGGGTTCTTTTAAAAAAAATATTGAAGCAAATAAGAAGCAACTTTTGTAGAAACATTTATTGATTTTTGTGATTTATAATAGTTATAAAAGTATTTTTTTATTATCGCAAGTAAGTAGTACTTAGCCAGTAGATAATACCCAGATGGCATTAAACTGAAAATTGTGTGATTGAGAGCCACAGATTAACGTGAAATATAAAAATAAACTTTTTAAAATTTATAGGGTCGTGTACCAACTGAACCGGAATCAATATTAAAAACTAAAAATTGACAAAATAACTGCCTTTTAAAGAATAAAATAAGATAAAAATGATCTTTTCGACATTCTTTGAATAGTTTGCGAATATCAATATAATTTACAAAAAATCAATCAATTTCTATAAAAATTGCATCATAAGGGACCAGATAAAGTCATTAAATTTATGAAGTAAACCCCAATCCATTTTTTAGCATTTGGAGCCAAAATGGCAAAAAGTGCACATCATTCACTATTTCATCTACATTAGGTGCAGCAATCTTAATCGCAAAAGTTATGTATTAATCAATGAGTCTATGCATTTGAGTCAGCAAGAAACGAGAGGAAATAAAAAAAAAATAATGCCAAGTTATTGCGTATATTTATGTGTTAATATGTACTTTTATTTTCTGAGTTGTACTTACTTCATGCATTTTAACCCTTTATGGCACTTTTTTCTAATGAATATAATTTTGTAAAACTTATTATTATACCCGAAGGTTTTTGGGGTCGCTGAGTACAAATTCGGTATGAAATATACAAAATTCAAAATGGCGAATCCAAATGGCGGACGGAATTTTCAAAATCAACCGAATTCGCTTGAAACTTTGAAATTTACATTTGCCACAATGGTTCGCCATATTACATCTGATATTTCGAATTTTTTTATTTTTGACATTCGTCAGCGATCTCGAAAACCTCTAGATAATGATTTTCAAGTATAGGTTATTAACCAAAATTTTATGCAAATGAATTTAATCTAAAAACAATTTTTCGGCATATATTTATTAATAACAAATTATTTATTTAAAATATAGTTCTAAAAGTTGATTTATTAGTTAAAGGAAACTTTAGCAATCCAGCAATACCAAATATGCTAAAGCAGAGCTCGGCAAAAAGTACACATTTCGGCCTATTTTCAGCTCAAATCTTTCCCCTTACCTCATTATTTTCCATACAATCCAAATGCCGATTGACATTTCGACTGCGTACAGGTTGGTAAGGTAAAGGGAATAGCACTAGCCGATGTGCATTTTTTGCCGAGCTTTTGGCGAGATATGATATGCCCCAAAAGAACTTCGCCCATTTTTATAAGGGATTTTGGACCATTCGCGTCCAGTCATCAATCATGTATAATTTTGTAGATAATAATGGTAACATTAAAGAAAAAATAGATTTAGATCTTCAAACCCCAGCCGAAAGTAGTTCTAACCTCCTAATGGAGTCATTTTATTCATTCGACGTCATCAGAGCTGCCGAATACTATAAATATGTAATAATATTACGTTCTGCAATATAGACATGATACCGTGTTCTTTAACATGCCTGGACTGTATTCGAACTTTAAGAAATATTATATATACATATACAGTGTCTCATTTTAACTTTCGCAACGAAATATCTCGTAAAGTATAGAAAATATTTCAAATAAAAATTGTAGGGTTCGAAGAGGAATATAAGAAGGTACCATTGATTTGACCTTGGATGGCGCCGCCAAGGTCAGGTTGTAGCCAAACTCGATAAATAGGGTATAACTCCTCGGCGGTCGTAAGGTCAAGGTCACATAGATTTTTTTTTTATGGAACATCGTATTTTTGATTTCAAAATCTAATAGTTGATGTCAAAAGCTTTCCAAAACACTAAGTAAGTTACTTTTCAGTAAGTACTTTCCGAGTTTTAAGACTTGAAAGGTACATTATACTGTAACTTTGAAGTCTTATAACTCGGAAAGTACTTAATAAAAAGTAACTTACTTATAGTGTTTTGGAAAGCTCTTGACACCAGTTATTAGGTGTGGAATCAAAAATAGCCCCAAATTTTCGACCTCACTCACGAGCGTGGTACAATTTCGTTGCGTACCCGTGACGTCAATTATAGCCAAGAATTCTTAAGCAAAATCACTCGCATCGAACGCGCAAAAATAATTACCGAAGTTGGGTACTAAGCACGAAAGAACGTGCAACTGTTACGCGAGAACGATAAAGATCTCTAACTTAGAATACTCTCAATGATCACGGGCATCAACGGGCCCTGCTAATCGACTGCTCAGCCACGGAATTGGTGGTTCGGTGTGGGCTGCTGGATGGAAGATAGCGAGGGAGTTTAAAGAGAACACATGACTTAACAAAGACAATAACGAGTGTATTCACGAACAGGTTACATTAGAAATTATTTCGCGACATTGGTATGTTTTCTGTACACGAGCGCGACCGGAAAGTATGCCATGCGGTACGAACTGACTTAAAGACGGCGACAAAATAAGGCTCGGAACGCTAGCGATAGGCGAACAATACACGCCGCTCACACACGGCACTCTCTAAGACGCGCACACTCATTCCACACGCAAGATATGCGATGATTCTACAGAAATCACGCGATCGGAAATACGCGCACGTTAGACAAAGACAAAAAGACGAGACACAACGCACAAAAATGATAGAGAACGTAACGCGAGAGTTAGCTGTAGTGTCGGCGGACACTCTAACAAAAGAAACGTAATTAATACGTGACGAGATCGGATGGGGTAGCGCCGACGAAACACGCGACACTCAAACATGTGCACTCACTAATATTTGCGGAAAAATTCGCGACACTTAAACTTGTGCACTCACTAATATTCGCATTCATGCGGAAGATAAAACCGGCGGACACTTACCGCGCGCGCCCCATCCGATCGGCGAAATCAGTGGCTTTACAAAAAAAGGTGGTTCGTCTCACCACGGCACGCTATCACAAAGGGCCTCGTCAGCAAACGGGTCGTGCTCGCGGCTGATCCTCACAGCAAAAGGAAAGGATGTTCCATTAAAAAAAAAATCTATATGATTTTGACCTGACTTTGGCGGCGTCATTCAAGGTCAAATCAATGGTACCTTCTTATGTTCCCCTTCGAGCCCTATAACTTTTGTTTAAAACATTTTCTCATATCTTTCATACTTCATGAGATATTTCGATGCGAAAGTTACAATGGGACATCTGTATATATATCCAATATTCCTTAAAGAATACAGTCCAAACATGTTAATAAAACACGATGCCATGTCTATATTGTAGCAGAACGTAATATTTGTCGTATTGGACAACTCAACTCTGATGATGAGCCGTCGAATGAATAAAATGACACCATTACGAGATAAAAACTACTTTCGGCGAGGATTTGAAGATCTAAACCTATTGTTTCTTTAATGCTACCATATTTATCTACAAAATTATATATGATTGATGACTGGACGCGAATGGGCGAAGTTCTTTCTTCTATAAAACAAACAGATAGATGTAGCTCTATAGCTACACTGTGCCACAAAGAGTTAATGCACTGAAACTTCAACGGCAAATAAATCTATATTAGATTAAGAATACATAAATAAAAAAATACATAAATTAAGCATTCGTATATATTTCTTTGTTCATAAACTGATTACGAATAAAAAAATTATTTACATAATTTACGGCTTTATTCTTCCTCACAAAATACGTTCATAGAAATACAAAAGTTTGAAATGGTCGCGCTTGGAGCCAAAATAGTGAAGAGTTTGCGATTTATAAATGTAATGACTTTAGGGAGAGATTATGAAGACATCTCAGATGAATTTCTATTCACTCGTTTCTATTCACTCACATTTTCATTGATATTCATAATAAAGAAAATTTCCTACAACCTGCTATAAAGCAATTTAAAAAAAAAAACAAAATAATTTTATAGAGATATTAGACCGTTAATGTATAAATGTAAATTGATTTGAAAAGCCTTCTACGGTCATAGCTGGATCTTATTGCTTTATTTTTACTTGTGTAATTTTTTCAAAAATAAAGCAATAAGATCCAGCTATGACCGTAAAAGGCTTTTCAATTCAATTTACATTTACAAAATAATTTATTTTAATTTCACTTGATTTATACTATAGTGCAGTTGTAGTGTACATAATCTTATTTATTATGAGGACAAATTCACATATAAGCGGAAAAGCAGAATGTGGAGAAGCAGAATCCAATTACTAGTAGAAGAATATATGAACAGCCACTGAAGTGCAATTGAGAGCAATTTCTCATTGGAGTCTACTTTTTCATTCATATATAAATGCGCTCTAATGTTTTAAGAACGAAATTGCAATACGATTACATTTGCACCAAGGAGCAAATATCATTATAATATTTTTAAAAACAAAAAATCACAAAATCTAGAGTTTCAGAAGCTTTTATAACTTCGTAGGAAATAAGCTAAAAACAGTCTGATAGCAAAGTATTTCTTCTATAAAACAAAATATGATAAATTACAAATATATATCTATACTATGAATGAGATACAGATGAGTTGGCTGATCACTTTAAGATTCCCTAAAAGGCTTTAATATTTTTCTTTTAAAAAAATCTTGAAAACAAGTTTTTTCTAGTAAAGCAGAATATCCTCTTAATTTTGCAAGTCAGCATAAATCATTATTAAATTAATTTTAATTTAATAAAAGCGTGATATTACTCATTCTTATTTAACTTAGAACTGTGTTATGTCTGAAAAGTAATCAGCGCGCAGTTTCATTAAATTTGAATGGATATATAAAATCACACAAACAAACATAGCACGAAGATCTAGCTACGACTGTAGAAGGCTTTTCTTATTCAATTCCTCTTAATTTTGTTTAAAAAAATTTGATAATCTTAATTTCAGAAAAATATTTTTATTCCAATATCATAATAGCAGGCTTGCCAGCAACTCACTTTTCTCACTATTACCCACTTTTTAAAAATACACTCACTTATAGTTAGTATTTTTGATATTTTCCATTTTTTTCACTATTTTTAGTGAATTTAGATTAAAAAATAGTTGGAAAATTATGAATTGCTATATAACATATGTGGAAATTTCACTTTTATTTAGAAAACTGGACATTCCTGAATATAGCAATTCAGGAATATAGCAATTCATAATTTTCCAACTATTTTTTAATCTAAATTCGCTAAAAATAATGAAAAAAAATGGAAAATATCAAAAATAGTAACTAAAGAGTGTATTTTTAAAAAGTGGGTAATAGTGAGAAAAGTGAGTCGCTGGCAAACCTGTAATAGTTATCTAAAAAGTATAATTGTTTTAATAATAATATTAAAAAGTTTAATTCATGATATAAAGATATTGTATTTTCTATTCGATATTTTTTCCTCTCAATTCATGAAAATGATTATTGAGTAATGAGAATTAATATTTTTTTAATGAAACTATACACAAAATTTCTTCATATAAGCAAGTTATATTATTATATATCTGTTTAACGGTATACAGAATATTCTATAGCTGGTCATACAATCAGAAAGACCGTGATTCTACAAGAAAAAAATAAATGGAAAAATATTTTTTCGTACGATGCATTATTTACGAGATAATTGAACTTGAGAATTGACATAAAATATAAAATATTTTATAAGTTAATCATTTCTTAACCATATTTTATTGCTTTTATACACAGAATAATGAGATGAATCAGTTGGTGCAATAAAACACATGATTGCTTTAAAACTTTAAAAAAAATTATACAATATGCAATATGCATTGTGTACTTTTACAATTATATACTTTTTTAAAGACAATATTTCTTTTAATGTTTCTTTATAAATTGATTTATCTCATTATTACACACATAAAAGTATTGAGGCAATACTAGTATCGTATTTTGTTTTACTAACAAAAATACTATCTTATTAAGGTAATACACTCGCGAATTGAAAATTTCTTGAATGTGGCGGCCCGAAATCTGCCGCCAACTTGCTCACGCGAGCTGCAGACGCCGGTGCTAGTTCAAGCACTGCCGGTAGGCGGCTGCGCGCTTACTCGTGAAGAAGATTCACTCGCTAGTAGCATATTAAGGCACTACTACGACCGGTCAAGTATACTTCCTCGCCGATCAGAGAGAGCTCTTCTGGGCCTCCGATCAGAGAGAACAAGAGTATCGTAACCTTGAGGTGCACTCCCTTCGGATTCTCAATCCTCTGGAGTCCCTGGTCCCTACTCACACCCGGAATGTCCAGGGTGCATCTGCCCCGGAGACCCGGGCGTATCATATCTCCCTTGGAGATTGATGTGCATCGAGCTCCGAACAGACTCACTGCGAGATTGTCGGTTCGCAACGACCTGTATTCATGACCAGGATACATAGATCATAACAGACACAGTCACCGCGTCTGTTGCCACACTGATCTCCATGTCAACACCACTCAGGCCACGGAGCATCGTGGTGGTTCCAGTCACGCCGACATCCAGACCAAGGGACACTCGGACGTCCTCGGGAGAAAAAGAAGATCAAGGAGTATATCCGCAAACTCTTCAGCAGTGATCTGAGTAATCTCAGCGACTAGCCAACATTTTTTAGGCGCCTTTGAGCGCCGCCTAAGACCAATTCAAAGTTAAACTCTTACAAATATACACTTACATAATAACACTTCTTGTACATAGAGACAGAATTAAAAATAATCTGTAAACCTAAGGAGTTTATGATTATTTGTGGACCTTCTGAGATCTATCCTCTGCGTCATCCTCCCACATTGATGAAATTGAAACTATACGTTATAGAAGATTGACACGATGGTGCAATTACAATTAGATTGACCATTTCAGTACTGAGATATAAGAAAATAAAAACTGCACAATTTATTACGTGTCGCTTAAATAAAGTTCATAAAAATGTCGCATTTATTTTTGTAGTGCATATACTAGAAATGACAGATTAATAAAAAACTAACATGCAATGGAGGAACATGAAATTGTAAATATCACTGATATTGTGAAAAAACATTATAATTTTTTATTATATAGTTTGGAAAATAGAGTCATGAAAAAAATTCAATTTTCGATTTTGTTTGAGACGACTAAAGGCAGTGGCCAGTGGCATTTCGCCAGTGAGCATCGAGCTGCGTTAGTCTGCATCTATCTATATTCATTTCTTTCCGCGTGTGTGCGGCGCAACCAAGTTTTCTCTCACTGGCGGAAGTATCGCCACCGAGCGCGTAATGGAACTTAACTTTTGAATAACTATTGTCACGAGTGTACTACTTTAAACAAATTATATTGTCACATTGGTTTTACAGAATTATAATTCCTTTTGTATAATTAAAATGCATATGCTAATGCATACGATCATGGTTTTATCGAAAACAGAAAAAAATTTGATTTCCTAATTTTTACTTCAATATGGTGACCAAAATTGTCAATTTATCCAAATATTTATTTCGCGGAAAAGTTATGCATGTAGATAAGAAATAAAAAAACAGATGTAAAATAAACAAATAAATAATGTTAAATCATTAGAATTAAGTTTAGAAGACAAACCTGTTGATATTTCATAAATTGTATGTAAAGTGTATAAATCATGTTTAATCAGTAAAACTGATAACAGCATTATCCTAAAGTACGATTACTAAAAAAAATAAATAGTTTAACTAGAGATATTTTATATTTTATGTCAAAATGTCAATTTTCAAATTTGTTTATCTTGGAAATGACACATCATATAAAAAAATTGTTTTTCTACGTTTTCGAATTATTTTGTCGAAGTCGAAATGTAGAATCATTTCTCGGATTGCACTATCAGTTATGAAACGTTTTGTATAATTTCATTTTAATATCTAATATTTAAGGAAGTTCTCCAGCTTAAAAAAGTGGAAGAAAGACACATGATTTTGCCTTCTTTTTAAGGTACTTAATACATTCGCGAATTAAAAATAAGAATTTCTTGAAATTGAAACTATATATTGTACTAGAAGACGTTGACACGCTGCGCGCTGGCGCAATTACAATGAAATTTACCGTTTTAATATTGATGTAAGTACTTAAAAACTGCACATTTTATACGTGTCTCCTATAGAAAGTTTACAAAAATGTCGCCTTTACTTTTATAGTGCCTAAACGAAATGTTAATAAAAATGACATGTCAATACAAAACGAACATGCGATGGAGAAACGGATATTGTGAAAACATGTAATTTTTTACCGTTTAATTCGAAAAATAGAGCCGTGAAAAAAATGCAATTTTTTATTTTATTTTACGTATAAGGGAGACTAAAAGAAGCGACCAGTGAGTATCTAGCCAGTGAGCATTGAGCTGCATTAGTGTGCGTCTATCTATATGTACCAAAAAACGCGATAGTGCCTCGCGCCAAGTGAATGCGCAACGCGAAGAACCCGCGTCTCTTTACGCGAGCCGGTGACGTCTGAATACCCGAGATTATCGGATTTCAGTAACGACTGAATCGATCAAATTTTAAGTAGTCTCAATCGATAGCTTTGAGGAGAATTGTATAATAAAAGTTTTTATTTTTTCTTTCTGTGCCCTACAAGCGGAAATATCGCGATGCAAAAGTCCAAATCTCGAAATTTTCATATAAGAAACGTCATCGCCCACAGGAATTCTCCCTTTCACATTTTCGACACTAGAGGTGCTCGCTTGTTATCTATTGCGTTGGCCGATTGCGCTTACCAACAATTTTGCTAGTTATCGACAGAGAGTGATTGAGTGATTTCACGCTAAGTCGCTGTCATCTGAAATGGCATAATCACTTCAATAAGAGTCAAGATATACAACCGGAAGGACGCCATTGCTGGGACTGGAAATGACAAATAACTCGCGCGCGACTTTCAAACTTACGTAAAAAACAACCGCTACTCACACTGACAAGTAGTCTACATCAATTCACGTATTCACTAACACATCACATGATGGTCCCAATCATGGCACGACCAATCTAAAGGTTAGTCGCTTATTGTCTTGACTCTTATTAAAGTGATTCTATAATAGCATGTGATCATTTCACGAAAAACAACCAAGTGAACCAAGTGATGATACGTGTAATAATGTCGTATGGATTAAATGTATAACGCAAATGAAATTAAGTGTTAGTAAACACACAGTGCGAGACTCGTGTACTATACACATGCTTGCAAGCATCCAAAATTATCGGAATCGGATATTTGCGTCAAGGTAACATATAATAACCTACTCGGCAATAATATTTATAGTATTAATATTTTCTATTTAACATTACTGAGAATGATAAGTAAATGACAAATGTTCTGTAATGTGGATAGAGCTGTTTTCATATGACACTATTTTCGAAAATTGACATACTTATAAATTAATTTATTTTTTATTAAAGATGTATTCAACATTTCTCATTTAATAATATTTTGATATTTAAAATACACAATTAAAAATATTATGTTTTCAGATACTATTGTCTAAAGAACAATGTTAAAAAAGGCCGTTTTTTGTCCATTAATAGAAACGTAAAAAACAGTGAATCTTACAAATTTCGACCTGCTGAACATGGTAACTAAAAATACATACTACTGAGGTTGAATTAGATTATACAATTTCAAGACATTTCTTTCCACGTGTGCATGTGACCTATAGATAGGCGCAACAAAAAGTTTTCTCTCATTGGCGGGAGTGGAAGTATCGTCACCGAGTGCGCGATGGGACCTAACTTTTGGATGGTGTTGTGAGTACTACCTTAACAAAGGAAAAAAAAACTATTGCCATGTTCTAAAAAAAATAATAAAATTTAAACTATTGTTATTAACATTTCCTTTAAAATAGAAAAAAATATTTATGTGAAAAAATCATAAAAGATTGCTTATAATAATACAGGTTTACAAAATTTAAAGGAAAGGAGGTTTTATGCTTTAGACTTTGAAGCATGTGTCTATAAGATTTCGATGCGTTGAAAACAAATACGTTATTCGTTTTTTCTATCGCCTTCCATTTTTTAAATAATCGCAAAATCAGAAATTAATTTTTTTATTATTTTTTCCCGGTAACAGATTTCTCAAATCTGAGGTCAAAAATAAACAACTCAAAATGGCAGATTCAATGTGGAAGATAAGAATTTTAAAAATACATATAAATTACACGAAAATCGATATTTGGTGATTTTGTAAGTCTCTGATTACTGCTGTGTATTTACAATCGTTGAATTGAAAATGGTGGATCTAAAATGGCGACATAAGTTTCAAAAATTCATCGCCACAGCTTAAAGTTGTATTATTTATACTGTATGACAAGACAAAGAATGATAATTATGCTTCCTTTAATAATTTTAGTATATTTTTCTTACTGTTTTAAATTCTTTACTTTTTGTGACAATAAAAAATATACAGGAAGGTGATTTTAGCATTATTTATCCTGTACCATGTGGAAGTATTACTTTATTACAGGACATGACCGCTACGCCAGGAACATATTTTACATTATGTGCAATGCTTTTCCTTCACTATTTACATTTAAATATGAATTTAGTATTAAGATTAATGTTATGTAATATATATAGGGTGTCAAGAAATTTAAACTTATCTCTCGTGGGTTGATAGAGCAAGTCAAACTGAGAAGAAAAGTCCTTTACCTTTTTTCAAAATTCGCAATAGTTACCGAGATAAAAATTAGTTAAAGTCGGCGAATGAGCGCGTACTTTCCTTACTTACCGCGTGCGCCTGGCTGTCGTCGAGCAGGAGCAGACGGCGCGGCGAGGAGGGAGTAAAGCAGCAATGGCTACGAGCGAACAGCGGTAGGTAGGGAAAGTACGCGTTCATTCACCGACTTTAACTAATTTTTATCTTGGTAACTATTGCGAATTTTGAGAAATAGTAAAGGACTTTCCTTCTCAGTTTGACTTGCTCTATCAACCCACAAGAGCATAAGTTTAAATTTCCTGACACCCTGTATATAGTGATAATATTGTAAATAGTAATATTATAATATTGTAAGTATTGTAAATATTGAAGGAAAAGCATTGCATATAATATAAAATATGTTCCTGGCGTAGCGGTCATGTCTTGTAATAGGATGATACCTTTATATGGTACAGGATGCTAAAATCACCTTTCTGTATATTTCCTATTGTCACAAAAAGAATTTAAAACAGTAAAAAAACAACATTAATATCATTAAAGAAAGCATAATATGTCATTTCTTGTCTTGTCATACAGTATAAATAATACAATTTCAAACTATGGCGATAAATTTTCGAAACTTATGTCGCCATTTTCAATTGAACTTGACGTATGTTGACAAGGTCATGGGAGTAACCTGAGTAACCTCCAACAAGTTTTAACCGTCGCTCGCCCTTCGTTAAAAAGTTATCAACAAAGAAAGTTTCATAAATAAAACGAAATTTCTACCAATTTTAGTCTCATACACATACTTCATTCAACAATATTATTACTAATTGGATATATGTCAAGGTCATGGCCCTGAATAACCTCCAACAAGTTTTAGCCGTCGCTCGGCTTTGTTAAAAAGTTATAATCATAAAGTTTGTGAAAATTTAAATAGGCTTTCGACTTTCCACGCGGAACGAGGCTTATCTTACAAGTTGTTAGTACTGTTCTACATGAGTTTGCGACTTTCCACGCGAAGCGAGGTCCACCCCAAGATTATAACTTTTTAACGAAGGGCGAGAGACGGCTAAAACTTGTTGGAGATTACTCAGGGCCATGACCTTTTTTTTTACATGGGGAAATCTATCATGGATACCCCCCCCCCTCGGGGAAGAGGAGGAGATTATGTCAGACTCGTACTGACTAAAACCCCATGGCCCTTGACAACATATGTCAAGGTCAAGGTCATCGGGGCTGCGTTTCCTTATCGGCATATTTACCATTTTTTCTTTCAAATTATTTGATTTTATATTTTAAAATTTATCATTTTTTTCCTGTTTTTGTCACATTTTTATTAAAATTTTTTGTTCACTGTTTGCATAAAACATTTTTATAAATACCAAAAAAATATTTTCTGTATTGTGGAAGCATTTCTGTGTAAAATGCCATAAAGCAGACATTGCTATCATTTTTTTTTAACCGGGAAAAAATAATAAAAATTTCGAAAAAATTGTTTTTGCGATTATTTATAAAATGGATAGTAAAAACGGACAATGTAATCGTTTTCAGCGCAAAATCCTATGGAAACATGCAGAGTACAAAGTATAAGACTTCTTCAAAATTTTATTATTTAAAATAGATATTAATAAATCTGATAGAAACGTAGCAACAAAGCATTTATTTGTTCATTAGTAATACTTAGAGAACAGGAGCATGCAATTTCACATAAATTTTTTTACGTTTTTATATATGTACAATCTTTTTCAATGTAATACTAACACAAGAATTCTTGTCAGATCTTAGAATCTTGCCATTGCATTGACAAAAGAAAGGTTAAAAACCTAAAAGGTGTCGAAATGTCATATTTCTAAAAATACGTTTATCTATTTTTGCAAAAAATTTTTAATAAAAACTAAGTTGACTTTAATACATTTAATTTTATTAAAGTATCTTGGTTTATAAAAAATGTATGTTGAAATATACAAAATATATTTTTTAATATATTTTTATTGTAAAATGTGTAATAATATTGTCATATTTTTTAAAGTGTTATTTACTAATAAGTTAAAATCATAACTATTCACTAAAAAAAAAGTCTAAATCGTTGCTTAAAAAAATTTAAACTAAGGTGACGCATGACGATCCCGTGGGTCAAATTATGGGTCAAAAGTAAACGTTTTACCGACATTCATATATCAATATAATTACAGAAATTTTGTTACGTTTAATTTTTTGTAATTATTGTAATACAAAATTAAATTGATATAATTATGAATCTTAGTAAATTGTATTTAGTATACTGAACATACAATAATGTACTTTTAAAAAATATATTATACATTTAACCCTAGAATGGTCTATCTAATTGTAAGTGATACAAATGTACATCAAGAGAGTTTTCAAACTACGCTACTGAGACATTTTCAGCTCGGGACCTCATTCACTTTCCCTTTTCTGGGAGTGGGGTCAGGCCGGCCGTCGTACCAGTGATTGCTAACTGGGCTGTCGTGTGGCTCTGTGCGTAGAGCGTCAGACTCGTATCAAGTCGCGAGTTCGATTCTAGGTAGCCCGCATATATACGAATTTTTAATTCGTATCTTTAAAGATATATGGCTTGGGACCCCTGGCCAGGGCCCCTAACAATAGCCGTCTTATTAAAAAAGTGGTACTGTGGCTCTGTAGGAGCCAGAAATCCAAAGGCCAAAAAGACAAGACAAGACAATCGTTAGCTGCCAAGTTATAATTTGGATGGAAATTCCGCTTGGGATACATTTAAACGTTTTGATCGTTTGTGCTGGTGTTTCGTGCAGGGAAGTCATTTTCGTTTGCTTTGTTAAAATTAATATATTTCACGTATAATTACGTAATTTAAAGGTTTCATGTCTTATAAATTAATTCATGCTATAATTTTCGAATTTTATGGGTAAAATCAGTCGTATAATTATAATGCTTTAAATGTAATATTTTTGTATGCAGCAATATAATAGCAATACATTTCTATACATTTCGATTAAAAAATATACTTAGAGAGGTATATTTTTTATTATAAACAAAATTAATAATGGTTTTTTCATTGTTTTTCTTCCATTTTTCACATTTGTCGACATTTATATAGCAAAATGATTATACTTTTTAAGAAATCGCAACAAGGATTTTTTTCCTTGTAGTTCAAAATGTTTCCTTCAAAACTTTTTTTGAAGAATTAAAATCGGTTAATTAGAAAAAGTTTTGAATTAAAAGTCATTTTTGCATTTTTTTCGGCACTTTTTTTCTTTAAACCAATTCCCGGTTTTTTAACTAATTTCCGGTTAAGATAATTGAATTCCGTTTACGCCATTCTCTTCCTTATTAATAGACGAAGAGATTGATCTATTATTAAGCCATGTAACGCATATATAAAGCATTTTATGTTACGATAAAGAATGGAGTTTATTTGATCCCTAATGGATTTTTTAAGGATGCAAAAATGATCGATAGGAACATTCTAGGGTTAATTATGCCGATTCATCCCAAGTAGTAAACTGAAGTTATTTGTTGTAATTTTGACGTCAAAATGTCAAAGACGTTATTTTGACGTTAAGAAATCAGCAAATAACATCATTTTCTACTTGCCAAAATGGTGACTTATACCTAAATATTTATAAATATTTTTCCCAAAATCCACAATTGGTTTATTGAATAAGGGAGACCGGGGCTATTCGTTGCAGGTTTTTTTCTTTTGCGTATCCTGAGTCCTGTATTTATTAAAAAAAAATAAAAAGTTGGACGGTTGAAAGGTTGAACCTTCCCCTTCACAATACCGTTATACATAAAACACGGAAATGTACTTGCTTTGAACTACATATAAAAATGTCGACCCGTTCCAAGTATTTCGTATAACCCCAAACCCGGGGTAATTCGTAATCAGTCAGAGAATATTCTGAAATTTGTTTTAAGATGAAAAAATGTAAAAA
>QKQZ01021747.1:0-41422 GCA_003595255.1 Solenopsis fugax | reverse complement strand
TAATTATATATAATTATACATGAATTTTACATATAATTATATATAATCATATATAATTATAAAATATGCCCATAGATATTAAAATATATATATATAATTATATATAAAAAATTTGTTCCTGGGTTGAAATAAGAACGAACTATAATTATTAGTCTTTTATATAATTTATAATCGAATCTTCCATTTCATTAGAAGTTAATTATAGAATGTAAATCTAGATCGTCTTATCCAATGTGCATTAATAATTTATTCGATTTTCCAGAAGAATAAAACGGTCGATCTTCCTTGCTCGTGCCCAACTGTATCGATGTTCTTTTTTTTTACGCAATGTCCGATTTAAGTAGTGATTTCGCGAGTGGTGCTGCAAAACGAGTCAGCACATATCCGGAATCTGATTTTCATAATCAGGGATTTGCCGCGGACAGAACAACGTTCATCGTTCGCCAAACGCCGGGTTTATAAATAGGAGGAGGGGTGCAAAGTTCCAAGAGTGCTTTATCATCCGGATCCTGGTGCGGCGCGTAAAAATAGATGATCTTTCAACGGCGGCGGCGTTTTCATACGCCGTTACGACGCTTCCATCATCGGATCGCTAAACGCATCGTGCCGGAACGCCATTTTCCGCCCGCGCGGGCGCGGATGGGCACGGCCAGACGACGTATTGCGAGATGCATTTCTGTGTTCTCCGCTTCTGTTTCTCTCCACGTTTTCTCTTCGTTCCGCCGACAAAACTTCCGCGTCCCGAATAGTAACTTTCCCCGATTTGTCATTTGCCGCTTTTGCCCTTTGCCCAAGCAAGTTTCCGACGGATATAAAAACGCATTTATAGAAAAATAAGATTCTACTCGTATTGCAGTATTTCAAGATAAATATTCTACACAATTTAAGTATTAAAAAAAAATGAACGGTATTCATATGTTGATGTGAAATGCATCACTCGATTAAAGGCAATTTCGTAAATTTTATTGNAAAAAAAAAAAAAAAAATTTTAAGGATGCTCTTATATAATAAAAAGATTCTTTTTGTTAAATAAATATATTTATTTTATTATTTCCTTGATTTAATCTTTAGAAAGGGAAATTTAAATATAAACGCCGGAAAATCTAAATATAGATGCTTTGGAATAACTCACCTAAACACTCAAAAACATGTACAGAAGGTTCAATACATACCCCCCTCTCCTCCCTCCCCCAAAACAAAAAAAATCAAAAAATGGAGCCACACTGTCCCTCTACGTCCCCGTTCATTGGCTCTGGATAATGCTAAAGGAGAGTTGTACCACATATTTATAAACCTCATACAATTTTGGGCATAAGGATCGAATATTTTCAAAAACTGACTTCGCTATCGTATTCAGCGATCCCAAAAACCTATAAAAATGATCTTTTTGGCCAAATTAAAAATTTTGAATTTTTTCCTTACTGTTAGCCGCCGGAAAGTCTAAATATAGACGCTACTCCCTTATTATATAGGTTATATCCAAGATATAAGTACAATATTTCGAAAATTTTCTAAGGGAATTACAATAGGTCCAATGCCGGCGGTCTAAAGGTTAAAGAAATATTTCGTAAATTTAAAAAGAAATAATTTTATACTTGCTAGTATTTATTAAAATATGACAAAAGATACTAAAATAAAAATATTTACTTGATATCAACATTTTCTTCAGCGCACACACTTCTTTAACTATAAAATACTGACGTTAATCGAAAATGATTCTGCTGGATCCAATTACTTCCGATATCCGTTATCTTTCAGGGGTAAATGATGGATTAAGAGATAAGAGAAAAAGCAATTCAACGCAAGAATCTCAGAAATTCTCGAAACGCGGAGTGAATGAAAGCCGGTGATTTATCAGACACTTTTATTATCTGAAGGTTTTCCAGTACCGGAATATCCGTGACCATCCGTGCGATTTATATACACATTTACACGCACGCACACGCCTCGCATGATCATTCCGAAACGAAGGGTAAAAGCCCGAAGGAAAAAGTCACAACGGTACGGAGGACGAAAATGCTCGAGTCAGGGATTTCACGTTCCGCCATTCGCTCGGAAGACGTCCATCCCCTTTGATCCCTTTAATTCGCGATAAACGTCCACCGCAATTCCGCATCACGATCGCTCTTCCCTTCCGGCTCCGCGCCGGAAAACGAATTCGCGCGGATCGCGCGCGCATTGTGCGCCCTTTGACCGAGCCGCGCTCGTTTTTCCAGCTCGCCGATCGTACGCGCGAAAACGTCCCGCGGAAATAGAAAGCGAAAAGGCTCTGGCGGAGGCAGGAAATTTATAGCTTCTCCTTTCAGCCTCCGATTTCGCGCATTGCGGGTGATTCGGAAAGCTTCGCCCCCGCCTGCTCCCACGAGACAGAGATGTCTCTCTGAATGTATGCGCTCGTTTCTCTTCAGTGAAAATTTGATTATATAAGAGAAGCATATAGCGACGGTAAAACGAAATGATCTGAAAGTAATTTATTCAAAACGGAATAAACGTGACAAGTATTACAAATCCCATTACAACTCTTTGATGTAGTCACTTAATTAGTTTATCACGATTATGGATTCTCATAATTTCTCGTAATCGTAGTATTATCGACGCACTTGCAAATAAAGTTTAATATGAAATAAAATCAATTTTACTATAATATGTACAATTTCAATCAGACACAGATTAGAAACTATTTGTATGTTGCATTATCTAAATAATTATAACGAACATTCAAGCGTGATAATATTGCTGCAAAAAGTTTTGACATTTTAGCAACCAGCTTACATCTAATATAATTATTTTGATTCAACATAATTATTTTTAGACGTATTGTGGTCTCCGTCGGAATATAAATCTGTATTCCAGCAAAATTGCTTTTTCCGTGAGTATGAAAGAATATAATAATATAAAATAAAATAAAATTATTGTGGTGTCATGATTAGTGTCCATAATTTTCCAGAAAAAAAATTGAAGGAAAAACAAGTTTTTATTTTCTACTTCTATCCGAAAAACATGGAAAAATAACGATTGTAATAGTGAGATATTATAGTGCTCTTAATTTTCTGGCAAAATAAAACTGAGGAAGTTTCATTTTTTTCCCAGTTTTGTCCGCTTTTCCGAAAAATACGAAAAAATACGACTGTGATAATAACAGCGGACTTTACTGATAAATTATAATACTTCTTCGAGTTCTCGAATGTGAACAAAATTTATAACAATTAACGTAGAAGATAATAAAGGTAACATTATCTTAAAAGGAAAAAATCCGGAAAAAATACGATAAAGAAATCATTTTTCCCAAAATTTCCGAGAATTTTTTGGGCTAAGAACACTAGCTAATGATTATGTTAAGCGATCCCGTACCTCTTGTCGAGAAATCGATTAAACCAAATGCACTTCACTTCCTTACCGAATTATTTCCAGCAAAGGACAGGAGAGCGGAGAAAGAATTTTCTCTGTAATTTTCCAAGCGACGATGGAAGTGCTATAAGAGGAATAACAATCAACGTATGAGAGGGAACAGAAAGTTCTTTCGCGAACCCGATTGAATAATATAGAATTAATGTAATGAAGCGGCCGACTCAATCGCCAGGGCTAAATCCAATCAAGGCTTCGCGGATCGATGAGGGTGGAAACCTGCCGGAGTAAAGCATAGAAACCGGTCTCTAGCCTGCAATTGAGAATAGGCAATTGCGAGTGTATTCTGTCGGTTCGCTGCGCACAAACGCGCCTAGTCAAAGCCTTTACACGGGACACTTCCGATGGAGCTTTTTCAGTTCTGTCCGCGTAATGAATCCCGCAGGTACACTGAATACTATTAACTTTCTTCGTTACACGCGGACCTTTGAAGACACCGATTTATATTGTTTTCCCGTTACTCTGCTTTGCTTCCTTTGTTGGATTGTCCTGCAGTATAGACAGGCAAGAAGTCAAACACAAGCATGAAATAAAATTAACACCGAAATGTGGTACTCTCAAGATCGTCAATAAGTAGGAATTGTATGAGCTAATGAGAGTACATCGCGGATGTTCACTGAAAAAAAAAAATTGGTTAATAACTACCAAATGTATAGTGAAATAGTATCAATAAAATATTTGGTCAATGTAATCAAAAATAATTTTACTTTTCTAAATATTTAGTAACTTATACCAAATTTGATAATACTTACTAAACATTTAGTAAAATAAAATTATTTTTGGTTCTATTGACAAAATATTTAATTGATACTATTTCACTATACATTTGGTAGTTATAACCAGACTCTTTTTCAGTGTTGTTGCGCAAAGTTCAATTTATTTTCTTCTCACAAAGCAGAACGTTTCGATTCCACTTCGACTCATCCTCAGCTATCAAAACGTTACACAATCTTCTCGTATGCGAGCCGCTCTCTAGTCGAGCAATCCACCGGCTTCAAAACCAAGGATAATATCCCGCTGGTTGACTATCCAGTGACATTTTCCTCATAGGTGGAAAATTTACATACACTGTGTTAAAAATTAAGGACAAGATATAAACAGGCTTTTATTTTCACCGTTCTTTTCCACGATGAATTATTCACCCAAAGAGACCACGCATTTTCTGAGCATAGGATGCGTCACGACTTATGTTACCACAGACATTATAGTATAATGACTCGAAGTGGAGTCGAAACGTTCTGCTTTGTGAGAAGAAAATAAATTAAAACATTGTGTAACATTCGCGATATACTCTCATTAGCCCATACAATTCCTACTTATTGACAAGCATGAAAATTTAGAGTTTTAATTATTTAGAGTTCGAACACTGGTTCTTATTACGAAAGGCGAAGATATCAAACACTTAAAAGTTTAGAAACTCACAATCAGAAATAAAAGTTAAAAAAATTTTCCAAAGAAAAAGGTTGGGAAATCGCAAGACATAAACACGAAAAGAATGATTTTGCTAAAGTATCTAAAACTTCAGCTAGATATAGATGTAAGGAAATAATTACGTTAAGCCATCCAAACAATTATATTGGACGCTCAAACTAGTTGCTAGAATGTCAAAAACTCATTATGGCATTATCGTCATGCTTGAACGTCCTACGTAATTATTCTGATGGTCCAACAGAGTTATTTCTGGATCTGTATCTGACCTAATTTTTGTATATTTCATCAAAACCGTTCTTCCGTGAAGAGTGTAAGTTAGGAAAGCTGAAATATTACCGTATTACTTCATCAGCTTTAAGCTCAATCCTGAAAGAGCGAGTTCAATCGAGTTTAATTATAAATTACGTATTTTTCGAAGAAATATTGGAGTATCGACGGGTAAAACGGTCGTTATCCTACAAATAAAGTACACAGAGTTCCTTTGGCAAGAACCACGACGAGCTGGAACGCCATTTGTCAATTTCCACTTGCACGCCGATGAAAAAAGGACGCGGACGAGAAAGAAAACGACCAATGATTTATTTCGGAAATGCACGCGAAGCCCGCGTTCTTCCGAGGGGGAACACTTCATTCGTAATCACTTCTTTTTTGAGGACTTCACTTGTTTTTGCTGAACCTTATTCGATTCCTTCACGACAAAGGGGACGCAAATATAATCTTGAATATTACCGATAACGTAATGTCCTTTTTGATCGAAAAACTTCGCCTTTCTATTTATATTCAAAATTATCCTATAAAAAATATTCCAAGTTTAGAATATATCAAATTTTTTGTCACATAATTTATTTTAAAAGCTTTAATTTTTTTTAAATAAATTTGCTTTTGAATTATTTAGATCAGAAATAGAAACGTAAAAGATTATTATTTCAAAGAATTTTAAATTTGACCGGACTTATTAGATGAGGAATAGATTTCTGTATTTGCCATTCGTAATAATTTTAAAGCCTTTAGTCGAAAATCCCCGCGCAAGATTTCACGGCCGTAGAATTCGAAGAAGGATAAAAAGGAAAGGAAGAAAGACAGAGCCGAACGAGCCCCAATGATCAATGAGAATTAAAGACTGTACGCGCCTGTGTCCCCGGATAGGTCGATATATCGATCTTCATTCCCTGTCATCCAGAGGACAGGCAGAAAAGAGCAAAAAGGAGATTACAGTCGACGTTCAATGAGCCATAACATAAATCGAACAGATGTAAAAGTCGATTCACGATGCAAACGACGTGATACAGTGTCGTTCGAACCTCTTCCTGTTTTCAAAATTATTGCACCTTCATCTTGCGATCCATTTATCTTATCTCTCTATCCAGACAACAAATCAGTGTTTCCTGTACTGAAAGTACAGTTAAAAGAACAATTTCTCAAAGAAGTAATGCTTATATCAATTTTATCTTTCTTTAAATAGCTATTGGCTGACAATCTTTTTATACTTTAATTTTTTTGAACGTTAATTATTAATATTTTCCAATTATATCAATAAATCGTACAGTATCAATAATTATCAATATTATATCAATAATTCTTACGTAAAGTTGCGACGGACATTTGATAATAAATTGAAATTTACATTTGTCAGTTGTCACAAATATTATTTCTTTATGTACACATACGTATGTACACACACATATATATATATATATATATAATGTTAATTAAATTATGAGACACGTGAATTGATTTGTCATTTATAGTTCACCGGATTTCATCGGAGCGTGGTGATAATGGCTGTTAATTACCACGTCGCTTTTATTTCAGTTTTCTTTGATTATTAATGCCGGTGACCAGCACGAAATATTTAATGACCCGCGAAACGACTGAAATTCAATCTCTGCCGCTAGCGCTTTATTTACCAAATCGATATCGATTTGTAATTTTATGAGCGTAGTTAAACTATTTAAGGCAGTCACCCAGGAAATATGAAACTAAGAAGTAGGTAGTCACGTTGCGCAAGGTGTAACGTGAAATCATAATACAGTTTACTTGACATTATACCTCAAGATATACGATAAATATCTGAACATTTAGGAATAGAGGAATTTAAAGTTAACGAAATTAACAATAGAAAAAAAGAAAGAAAGAGAAATTTAAAAGAAAAAGTCAAGAAAGTCTTAGAAAATGCAAAAAATGTATAAATTACCTTAATTTCCAAAAATTTTAGAATAGAATCAATATTTTAGAATTTTTTAAGTATTGCCTGTTAATTTGTTAACTTAAAAAATTAATTTGTTAGTTTAAAAATATATCTTAAACTCTCTCAAAATAGTCGAAACTTCCAAATACTAACGATGTGAAAAGCTCTTTAATCTGAGATTACAAAATGACAAGTTTAATCTTATGTAACTTGTTTACAGTTTAATTCGAAGCTTTAAACTTTCAAGTCCCAGGCCAAGAATACGATGCGCAACGGATTCTCAAATGACTTTAGAATCTGAGAATCTGAAGATCTCGCTGAAAGTTCGCAATGTATCAATAACACGGTTACATCACATGTGAAGATCTTCTGTCGACTGGGAAACATTCATGTGACTAGGGTCACGCAAAATTTTTTATGACTCTCTGCTGACGTAGAAAAAGAAGAGTGTATTTATTAATGCCACACGAATAATTTATCTCGTTACATATTTGCTGCGAAGGGACATCTGATCAAAGCCTCCGGAATTGTAAAATTATAATCGCTCGATGGCGACACGAATCACGTGGCAAAAATGCGTACAAATTGATAACGTATTTATTTAGGAGCTCCAGAAAGTTCTCGAATAAGCGCTTCACACACGAGGGCATTTGTTCTGCGGAAATCAATACTCGCAATTAGTCAATATCAAATATAAAATATCGATGTCGCAGATATTCACGATCATACGCCATGCATGAGCGCACTCAACGGTAGTGAAATAAGTATTGAATGTCAATTGGAATCTCTGCTCCGAAATGGGCCCGAATAATAAACGAGGATAAATCAATATAGCATCTGTGCACGTTCGCAGCGCATGTTCATTTAGTTTTCGGTGAACAATTAAGTCACAAAGAACCGAGGCCGACGTTGTCCTGCGTGTTTGCAAAAATGTGCGAAGGCTTTTAACAAAAAGGCTTTGTTCTTGTAAGGGACACGATAAACAACGGAGATTTATTTCGTCGTCCATTGTTTAATCCGCGATTTGTTTTCGTTATTATTATGAAATTTAATATTAATTTAAAAAATACAACTCCATCACAAATCATTTTATTTAAAAGTTTGTTAAAATAAAATTCATTAACTAAATAAAGGTTTCGTTATTCAATAGTGCATTTTAAATACAATCACAAACATCGACTGCAATCTGCTTTAGTTGAATTACTATAAATGTCCGCTACTCATCCAAATCGGAAAACAATCTAAGTCGATTTTTGTCGTTTTTATGAAAATATCGACTTTACGAAAATATCAATGTTTGTCAATTTCGACGCGTGGACCACTCATTTTCTTTCACCTTCATAATTTACGAGCTCTAACTGTACTTGCTATATACGAGCATCTATAATTAGGGCGTCTAGGGACGGGGTCTGAATCATTTATACCGGGCGGCAAAGTTGGCCGGCCAGATCTTACTAACTGCTTAAAAAGTTACCTCATTACCAGACGACCGATCGATCATCGACCCGATTCCCGGTAGAAGCACACGAGTCTATCCCGTATTGGAAATGACAAAAATCAGAAAAGCAATTCTCGACCGATCGATACAACCGAAATACTTCGTTCTACCGTACGTTCGGATTCAGATTGACTTCCCGTGTAGAGACATGCGACTTACACAATTGTGCATCGCATTCGCAATTTTTCTTAAGAATTGCAGTGGACGTGATGTATCAAATGACAACTTTTATCGCGGATTTGTGCGTAACTTTGTATCATAAATTTTAAATCGCATGTCATTTTATGTCACAAACTTTGAATTACATGTAATTTTAAATTTTATGCTCTATTTAAAACGATTGAAACACATACAATAAAATTTTCAAGAATCATTAAAAAAAAAAAATAAACAGCATATACACAGTCATGTAAGAATTACTCGTAAAATGTATCTCGTAAAATCGTTTCTTATTTTTTATAAGCATTTAATAAATACCTTATTACAAATGAGATTTCAAGCTCTATTTGCCATTTTAAATCACTGCGATTTCATGATTAAAAATTCAACTGCATATCGTGTCCATATTTGGTAGAATAATGATGTCACTCAAAAATTGTATTTTGAGTGTAAGAAAAAATAGATCTTTGGAGTTTTTATTACTGGTAGAATTATGTGCAATGTAAGTAATAATATTTATACTGTGCCTAATGTCTCGAAAGTAATAAAGTAACATGGCAGTACTATATAGTTTTCAAATAATTCCATAGAAACAAGTAGAGCGATAGAATTGATAAATGAGATGGTGCCCTTTGGCAGCCGAAGCAATTTCGATAACCTTTCCCTATCCCAGTTTAAACGATTCCCAGACAATACGCATGTCCAAAAAAAATCAAAACATAAGATAACAATATCAACAGCCACGAAAGCCTCAAGACTGGAATAAAACATAAGATATTTTAAAGATATCTCAAACATACGATATCATCATGGTGTTTAAAAGACGTACCTACCTCATACAGCACAAAATATTTTAAGAATATTTTGTATAAAGATTTAAATATTTTTAAAATATTTCTATGTCCACTAGATCCTGTCAAAAAAATATTTTCAAAAATATTCTGAAAATTATTGGCAGAAACCTTTTCAATATTGTTAAGATCTTTTTAAAATATTTCTCATAATACTTCTTGGGTGATAAAAAATATTTTTGAAAATATTTCTAACAGATTTTTACAGAGTTTAAAAAATGTTACCATTTTCATTTTTTAAAACTTTCAAAATATTGTTAAAATCTTTTTAAAATATTTCTTGTATTTTATTTTGGAAAGATTAAGAAATATTTTTTTAGAGATATTTCATAATATTGTATGCTGTATGAGACCTAGATAATGTCTTATGCGCCGGACAAGGTGCCGTCTGGATTATCAATATTATGCTCCGCCGCTTGCGTGTCTCATAAAATCTTATAAACTACTGCTAGCTGTGATTACAATTATTTAAATTCCAAGAAATAAGAGAAATTGAGAGGAAAAGGATGAGAGGGAAGAACTATTATAGTTGCGACCGTGGGCAACCATATTGTCGGATTCAGGCATAAATCGAGATTAATGCATCTACCCCGGCGTATTAAGCTCGGTCGAGTGAAAGCACCGTGGAATTTTCGTCGACGACGTCGCGCCGGATTCATCCGCAGGAAACATCTTGCGTAACGCGCTCTTCCTTTCTCCTCTCTCTTTCTCTCCCTCTTTTTTTTTTAAACTCTTCTCAGGCTGAACGTTTCTCTGCATACAGCCCTCGTGCATAATGGCATTTTATATGGGTCGCTGGAGACGAGTTGCTGCATAAATAATAAAAAAAGCGAGCGTCCCCTGTCCGGTCCGAATACGTCGTGTCACGTGTATAATTTTATAACGCCGTTCTTGTCAGAATTTCACGTAAGCTCGCCACTGAGGAACAATAAATTCCGTGCCCGCGGAAATTACATATAACGGTGTATTTGAAATTTTGTACCTGCGTAGCTCCAAACGCGTACTTTGCGACTCGCGTTTCGCGTGCGGAATACTACTAACCTTCGGTTACTACGTAGTTAAATTCAAGTAGTCCCGTTGGCGAGTATAATTTAAGGTAATCCACAAGCGCTGAATATTTCGCTATGGAATAATATCGTACCATCTTTATCTTTTATACGTTCTTTTTCTTCCGATTTAATTTCTAGTATCCTACAAGTTTCCAACACGTCATTAAACATAGCTGTACTTTAAGAGGATATTCTACTTCGTTGAATAAAAAAATAACCAGTTTTCAAGAAGTTTTTAAATAAACAATTAAGATGTAACTTTTGTAGAAATATTTTTTGAGGTTTGTAGATTATGATGATAGATTATCTTTTATTATTACAGATTATCCAATGTATGATGTATAGATGGCGGATTAAATTGGGGACTGTAAATTCCCTCTGTGAGAATGATTGAGAACCATTGCACCCCAGACAACATTATAACGTCTTAAACACGACTAAAGGACGTTTTAAATTAAAATGTCTTTTAGTCTTTTGGACGTCTTTTTATAATTAAAACGTCGTCTTATGAATGTCTTTTAGACATGTGTGTTGTTTGAAACTAAATGACCTAAAACATAAAAACGCAAAATTTTCTTAATTTATATAAGATTGCACTTCAACTGAATTAGAAAAAAATATTAAAAATTGAAAATTGACCAAATGGCAGCATTCCAAAAATTAAAATAAGATTTAATTATTTTAAACAATCTTTCAAAAGCCGCCATTTTATCATTTTTCTATTTTTAATATTGATTCCAGTTCAGTCGGTGCATCTTATATAAATTAAGAAATTTTTTTGTTTTTATGTTTCAACTCAATCAATGGCTTTCAATTATTTCCGCAAAGGAAATCTACCATCTTTAATTTGACGCTATACATAGAAGAAGGTTACTGATACCGACATACTATTTTATTTTTAGATTATATTTCGTAAATAGAATCTAAAAATAAAACTGAAAACATAAATACAAACTAGAAAGTATCTTTAATTATATAATATAACCGTATGAATTATGGATTCTTACTTCTTTAATTAATTATCTAAGCAAATGTCGGTGTTGGAGACTTTCTTCTACATTATCGAATAACTAGTTGACTAATAAAGAACACCACCATAATTTCCCACCGTGTATATTGTCAGAGGAGATGGTTTGATCTTCTTATAAATGTATGCGATGTTTTCTGCATAAGTTAATCTAACCACGTGAAAAAATCATCAAGTGACTCACCCCAAGATGCCGACGAGGACCAGTGAAGCAATAAATACACAACTCTTTGAAATATTCTCAATCCAAAAGGTACAATTAAGATTCCGCTTCTGTAACGTGATGTTTCTAACAACGTTACTTCTAAATGATTAATCGTTAGGTATAAAATCCGGCCAGTTATATCTTTACAAATATAGAATATCCCGCAAGTCATTTAAATGATGTAAACGATCGGATCTTATATCTAACAATCAGTCACTTAGAAGTAACGTTGTTAGAAACATCACGTTAGAGTGAAAAGGAATCTTAATTGTGCCTTATGGATTGAGTATATTTCAAAGAGTTGCGTATCCATTGCTTCATTGGTCCTCGTCGGCATCTTGGGTTGAGTCATCTGATGATTTTTTTCACGTGGTTAGATTAACTTATGCAGAACATCGCATACATTTATAGTGAGATCAAATCATCTTCTCTGACAATATACACGGTGGGAAATTAGCATTTCGGGTTCGGCAAACCGTAAGTGACTCGTTCACACATCTGATTGACGATGGCCAGATAATTTCAATCAAACTTTGTTTCTTGAACTTATTACTACGCTGATGATGATTCAAAAAAGAGTCGAAATGTTCGAACTTTGTATTGAATAAAAAAATGTTTTGTCTACACTGAGAGAATGTTTTGTAAAATCAATCAAAGTTTGATTGATTAGTGATCAAATGAATTTTACAGTGATAGTTACTAAATATATAGTCGTTTTGACCGAACAACTTGTAGTCTTAACCAAATAATTATTTTTATACAAATTACAAAAAGTTTTTGGTTTTTTTATTAAATGTAACAAAGTTTTTGATACTAGTAACTATAAAATTCATTTGATCACTATACTACCAAACGATTTCTCTCAGTATATGACACTGATGTAATTGTTTTGCGCATTACGAACCGCGCTAGACTCTCATTAGCCTTTCTACTAGATTCTAATTTTGTTAAATCTTGAAAGTTTTTTACTTACATTAAATATATTTGTTTTGATATATTTATATATATTTATATATAGACATATTTCATATATAATTATATATAAAAAATTTTTTCCCGGGAATATGCTCTTAATCTGCCGGAACTTAATAGCCTAACGAAGTGCGCCGTGAATCTCCCTTGCGAGGTTGTTATTACGCGAAGGGTTGACACATAATTACGAAAATATACAGTTTAACGCGAAACGCCTCTGTGTCTTTTGATCTCAGGAATTCGAATGATTCGATCATTCGCGCCGCTGTGCATCTCCCTCGGCGCGCTGCGAGGAGTTTAATTAAAGTAACGTAATCAAGACGGACAAGCAGACGACTATCAGAGATGAGAAAAGGGAAGGTAACCAACTTAGGAGCCGCCTTTACGACGGCTACGCCACGAATGTAAAAACCGGTCACGCTGGTTAGAAAATTTCCTGGAGATCTAATCGAATTCCGTGGAGAC
Organism: Solenopsis fugax; assembly: GCA_003595255.1. Classification (NCBI taxonomy): domain Eukaryota; kingdom Metazoa; phylum Arthropoda; class Insecta; order Hymenoptera; family Formicidae; genus Solenopsis; species Solenopsis fugax. Next base: position 28,172 of record QKQZ01021747.1, on the reverse strand, counting down.
CTTTTCCGTAACCGGTCACGCGGCGACTGTGTACCCGCGGGTCGTCCCTGGGGATCGAAATTGACATGCGAGACAGTTCACGATGATACCCCAAGTTACCCCGTACTTAACTGCCACTTCATTGCGTGCCATTCTTTTCCCCCCGTGGACGCTCGCCAGATCTTATTTATTCATGCCGCACAGTGCACACGAAGAAGACCCTTTTCCAATTTTCTGCTATCAAGTGATCAGACATTTTTACATTTTACACGAAAGCACACAGAAAGAACAATTTTGCTGAAAGATCTGAAAATTGAACAATTAAAATTTTGATGAACCATTAAATTATTTAATATTTAAACTGGTTACCAGAATGTGAAAGTTTTTTGCAGCAATATTATCACGGTTGAATGTCCCACATAATTATTCTGATTATCTAACATAAAATTACTTTTGACCTGTTTTCAGATAAATTTTTAAATATTGCAGTCAAATTGTTTCTTTTTCCGTAGCTACACGTACGCGCTTTTACTATTGAATGTTTTAAGCCCATTTTACAATTGCATAAACAAAATAGTAAATGTTTGTAAAATATAAGGTTCTAAGCCGCTTACTGATTATAAAGTGTATTGCGAAAAATGGTTGAATTTTATTTTTCATGTTTACAACATGTTAACATTAGTTGTAAGCAGAATTGCCAGTTTCAGCTCGCTAGCAGCTATCCCCCACTACAACATCCCCTTTACAGCGGACTACGTGCTGGCCGCTAGATCTGTTGTGGAGGGGGTGATGCTGTAGTGAGGGATGGTTGCTGGCGAGCTGAAACTGGCAACTCTAGATATATAAGAGCGAACTAATCAGAATGCTCGGAGGACTCACGTGTCCACGCCGGTCGTTTATAGGACGTTTTTTTATTTCATTGTAGATTAACCTTGTTATTGGTGCACGATTCACTACTACTACTGTTACTACTAAATTCGCATAATCTTACAATCACGTTTATGCAATTGCAGAATGGGCTTAAAATACTCAAGACCAAAATTAAAGCATTATCTATTCTGTTTTCCCCTCCCAAAAAAAGTTTAGATAAATTTCAAAAAGAGCGTAACTTGGTAAAAAAATGATCATAACGAAATTTTTCAAAAGCATATTATAGCTGGAAATCTTAACTCCTTAGATGAATATTTTAGTAAACTGATTTTTTACAAAGCTACACGGATACAAATGCAGATACATCAAAATGTCAAAATTTTTTATGAACTTTGCGACGTTCTTCATAGTGTGAATTAAAAATCGCACACAATTACAGCTGCAAAGCATGAATTATCTTTACCTTTAAGTGCACACTTGTTGAGCATTTTGCGATCTTTGTTCAGTTATTCAACATTGAAACAAAAATAGTGAAGAGAATGAGGGCGAAATAGGTAAGGCTTTAATTTTGTTGCCGAGTATATTTTCAAACAACATTTAGTTTTTTTTATGATAGATATAAAATAAACAGCATAACTACGCAAAGTTTACATACTATTTTAGTTACAGATTATTTTAATTACATTGTCAAATTCATTCGCTTATTAGGGGACTCCCTGACGAATTTCAAGCGAAATGCGCGCGCTGAAGAGACCAGTTCTCTAAATTTACTCTAAAAGTAGCTTTCTCGTTATTTGCACTGTTCACAGTTTGAAGAGGACAAAAGTAAGAGGAAGTTAACATTGTAAGCAAGAGAGAGAGAGAGAGAAAAATTACGAAAACGCTGACGTATGTACTATGGCGATCGAAAAGGATCAACATCATATAGTATATGTTTGGATAGGATAAACATTACAAGAATATTAATAGCGTAATCACGAGAGAGATTTTATCTGCGGGCTGAGCAACCGCGGACAACATTGACCCATACCGCGGAGTTAACCCAACGCAAACATGCGGGAAAGAGTTAACGTTGACGACGTAACGGCGCACTTCATTTGCCTTAACGTTCCCCACGCGTGTAAAAGCTCTAATATACGGAGGATCAGATAAAAAGCTCGATCGATAAAGTAAACCGATCGACGAGCTAGCCTGGCTATTTTTTTAACCATCCATCGCGCGGCGGTGGAGACGAAACAACAATGGCAATCGGGATCAAGAGAGAGAGTGATGGGAGACGCGCGGGAGGGTAGAATAATAGAAAAATAATAGAAAAATATCTCCTGGGCGTGAGGGGGTCGGGGGACGCGTGCAGCAATAGAGATCAACACAAAGCGAAAATCGAGTGTCGAATTTCTGTGCGAGATACTGTGGAAAATGGGAAAAAGCGGACAATCGGGAACGAGGGGGAGTAGTACAAATACACGTGTGCGTTCGGGAATGAATCGTCCCGTCTCTGACAGGAAAATCGCAGACGAATGAAAACGCATAAACGAGGAGCGACCGACGCTTTTCCGGGTTTCGATCGCGTTTGATTGTTTATTTAGGCGTAAAGAGCGTTGATTGGCTCATCAACGCAAGAACAAATAAATCGTTGAAGAATAAAGGAAGTCATTATTACATATAGTATCTTTTATTGCGCCGTTTTCTAGGATATCAGGTGAATAACATGAATAATATTACAAGATGGATATATTAAAATTACAAAATGTTATAAGCTTATCCCCAAGATAATAGGATTAAATTTATCGAATACATCTTCAATTTTTTCCCGACCTTACAATCCTCTTTAATATTTTCTCGGAAATTTAACGTTAAGAAAAATTCCTTCATAAATATAATGTTATATATTAATTTAAAATAATACTGTGTTAATCCATAATCATATAGGATAATTAAGTTTTCTACACAATTTAATCTATATTGTGGTCCACCATAATTATATAGAATAATTAAGTTGTGTAGAACTACATTTGCTCCATAAAAATTTCTTTTAAATTCTTGCACTGATTGTGCATTATAATAATTATTATACATGTATTATTGTAGTATTATAATTAGCACTCTGCAAACACATTGTTTCTCGGCACTTTCTCTACACATGTTAGGTCATGATACTTCTGAGTTAATTTTTATTACTTTTACAAGTACGAAAAAGTTCTTTAATGACTCTTACAGTTTAATGCATTCTTTAAAAAGTATTTATATAACTGTTTATTAGGAAAAATTGTATGTAAATATTATAATTAATTATAATGCTCTTACAAGATGTTTATTCGAAGTTTGTGAAAGCATTTCCTAAGAATTCTTGGATTTTTCAGGAATATTATTCGAAACTTCAGATAAAATTAAAGAAATTTCTTTTTAATGCAGCCTTTATTTTATTATAATGTTCCTTATATTTCTTAATTGAACTACAGAAAGATCAACTTGAGTTTTGAATAAAGGGAAAGTTATTAAAGGGAAAGTACTAAAAAGAAATAATATAAACTAAATATGATATAACGATCTGCAATACATGGCTCACTGAAAATATAGAATTAAAAAGAGGATTAAATGCCTAATGCCAATTTAGGATAATATATTTGTATGTATCTTTTGTCACTATTTTTTTAAGTAAAAACTCGCGAGTCACGAGAAAATGCGTGTACGCCATATTTCTTGCTCATCAATTTTGCATTGATAAGAAAAAAATTATCGAAGAAACAATTTCGTCAGAAAAAGAGATTCCCCAAAAATTTCCCTAAGGTTTCTCCCGAAATCCCATGAAAATTCTATTTTCAAGATAAAATTAAAAATATTTAATAAATTCAAAAGAAAAAGTAAATTTCTTGAAAATTCCTGGTTCTTCTCAGAAGTAAACATTCTAATTATTTTTTCAAAGAGAAATTAGCAGAACAAAATTGTCAAAACGTGTGTATAGTATAAAAAAAAATATATATATATATAACAAGAAAATTATAATTTATAATATTTTAGATTTTAGATATCTAGATCATTAAGTCAAAACACATATCATAATAATAATTCAACGCGTAATCGTTTAAAAGAAAAAATTATACATATATACCGGCCAAAATTATATCACACCTTTCGATTTTTTTTTAGTATAACTTGTTTTAAAGGGCACGAATCTCTATTAAATCATAATATCTTTTGATAAGTATAACTTACGTAAATAATTACTTTTTATCAAATAATGAAAACAGCAACTTGTAAAAAATTAATTTTATTTGAAATTTCCAAAATATGTTAAATTTTAATCATAAATTTTAAGTCATTATATCAAGTATATAATGTGGAATATTAAATCTAACTGTTAAAACTAGGTTATGATGGTAAAAACAATGACACGAAAATCAAAGAAAACACAAAAGTGCGACTATGAAAAAATTAATAAAAAATTCGAAGATCATAATATATATTGTCAAATCCCATTACACCTTATATACAAGGTGTACTTTCCATCAAGTGTTTACTATAAAATTTTGAGTGCATTCAATACACGTCGATAAAAGTTATGCTCAAAAAATCGAAAGATGATATAATTTTGACCGGTACTGTATGTGTATATATATATACACATACAGTATATATATATATATAATACATTAAACGTGTGAGTTTGTGCGTATGCGCACGTGTGTGTAAACCGTCACAATTTTTCCATGAAAACCTACAAACAATAATAAATTTTCGACTGTGCTGAATAAGTGGTGCATCGATGATGAAAGAGCAATAGTGTTAGGAAGCGAAACGAGCGAGCCAATTAAAATGCCCGTCCGCGGGAACAAAATAAATTTTGATCAAACATCATTCTCCGCTTGCATAGACGAGAAACAATCAAAAGGAAAACTTCGCTTCGCGAGCGGTCTTCCGTGCAATTTTGTCGGTAATAAACTGATGCGTCAAAACAAGAAATTCGCTTTATAGGTGAATTTCACGAGAACGGCAATCCTTCGGCTTCCTTCGGTACGGTAATAACTTTGGCGCACGATGATAAAGAGTTCTCTGACTAAAAGCACCGACAGATGTATGTATATATCAAGCATGCTGATTAAGGGAGCAATAAAGATTAGTTTAAGCGGAAGAGAACAATCTAAAGCACAGAGAGAAAGACATAGAAAAGAGGGAAAAAGAAGAAAGCTTCCACTTTCAAAGAGCATCGCGTATAGGTGGATGAGAATAGATTGAGCACAAAGCAAAAAGATGAAAACATTTTTATGCCCTTGAGATATCGTATAATTTCAAACTAGGTATTCCACAAAACGCAAATGAGTAATGCTAATGTGGATAAAATTACGGCGCTAATGTAAGAAAGTAGTTCCATTCCGGCTCTCGAAAAATGAATAAAGGCTTTTAAAGTATTAATGAACGTATTAATAATTAAAGCTGAGAGATTTACGCAATTTTAAGATACAATAATAGAGAAGAAACTTTAAAAAATGTTTTCATTCTGATGCATTAGATATTCCTAAGATCTCACTAATTTCAAAATTTTCACAGGAAAAATTATGGTTAGATTCATTTTCACCCAATTTGTGTTCGACAATACGGACAAATTAAAATTAAACGCGTATTAACGGAGTTCTACGTACAATTATGAGCTCGAATCACATTTAAATCTAAATGAGCCCGCGTAAATTATGCCCCACGGTGGATTCATAGAATTTCAAGAGCTAGCGCACGCGACACACGTCGTCACAATGGAGTTTTCAGTAGTTTCCATCGCGATGGAGTCACGGGACGGTTACACGTGACGTGGCACGTAAAGGCGACGCAAATGACACGCGGCTCTGCCTGCGCGCGATCGCCAGCTACGATAAATCTATCGACATACCGAAGTTACACCGACCGGATTGACGCGCCGCCCCGGGAATTCGCGAAGATTAACGAAGGTAGATAAGGAACGGAATTGAACACGACGTCAAAGTTTACAAAACCCGACTGAATTAAAACACAATTTTTTATGATGGAGGACTCTGTCAGGAGTGAATCGACAAATTGACAAGATACCAGAATGATTGATTCTTTGAACTCTTAACTTGAATTAAATACTATCATAAAGGAGAGAAATCAATACTGACATATCATTTCGTTTTTGAATAATATTTCTTTAAAAGCTAAAAATAAAACTTAAAGAAAATGCATACAAACTGGAAAATGTTTTCTATCAGATGGTATAGCAATTTTTATAATACCATTTCAGATTTTGTAATAATTAATATTTTCGCAACATAACTGAAAAGGAGCGTCTAAGAAATTGGACTTCAAAACTGACATAGTAGGCATTAGTAGTAACGGACACAGAATTCAGACACACAGCTTAGAAAGGAATTAATTATAAAATAAACAGATAAAAATTACTCTTTATCGTTGGCCATCTTTCGTATAACATGTACACGTTTCTGTCTACACTACACTGTCGGTTTTATTTTTTTATGTACTTGTTTTATTTTAATGTATGTGACTCTAAACGATGTACCGATAATTATTATATTTTGACAATTGGCAATCCTGAATTATATCCTACATATTCGTGCTTAGCAGCTCGCTTGTATTTGACATCTTCTCACAAGGGGAACCTTCCATCTTGAGATTGACAGAGTACTGAGATATACGTATGTAACTGTAAGAATTAAGTCTCTTGCTAGAAGGTAAAGCCTTGGAAATGAAATTGAAGGAATGTCTGTAATATACTATTTTAACTGTAAGACATTCTGGAAATTATTTTATTCCTGCGCATCTACTATCGCCTGACCCGTATTTGTCGCTTAATTTGAACTTTATTTGTAAAAACCAATAAATTTTTATATATTTAAACAAAGTTTATACAATTAAAAACTTAAAAAAATTGAATCCTCTCATTTACGTTGTTTTGGTCATTTAGTGTATACATGGATCTGACGCTATTTTTTCTAACTTGAGATGTTAGAGGAACTGCGAAAAAATTCATGAAACATCTATTAACATTATAGTTGAAGATTTCATAGTTATTGTCTACTCTCACGAAGAAGTATACCGGTTTATGCTGCACAGCTATTTTATATTTCAAACCACATTACAGGAAAATGTGAAAGAGAAAAGTAACAAAACAGGAAGCTACAAAAATGTAAAATAATCTAATATTAATAATATACTCACTTTTGTTTAAGCTGTGCAATTTGTAAAAGAAAATCGTGTAATTTTTATCTTTTATTTTTGTTTTCTAAAATTTGTTTTTAGCAGATTTATATAGAAAAATCATGAATATGTGAACTATGCATTTCTATTTCTTTAATCTAAACATATCATGTTTTTATCAGTATCAATGCAATGCAGTTTCTGAAAAATAAAAGAATGCCGTTCTAAAAACTCTATGTCAGTATTAGCGACTTTCCTCTACTGAACAGTAATTCATAGTTCAATGTTTTATTCTTTACGTTTATCTATCCTTCATAACTTAAATAATAAAGTTATTTTTGTATTGTACATACTTCATTATTTAATTAAATCCACTTTAAATGATTTATAATTTGTGTCAAAATTCAGAAGAAGATTCTAATTCTAATTATAATTTTATAAGTTGTAATATAAAAAAAATATTAAAAGAATCAAAAAACTTATCCATATATAAAATGCATATTAAAATACATATAAATATGCGTCTACATTAAAATATACGATATATAAGATAATACCTCTATCTTGAAATCTGATTTGTCCAAAGTTTAAATTATTTCTGTAATATAGGCAATATATGAAAAATAAAAGAACATCCTTTAAACAATTGTATTGTGTAATTAATGTTAATTAAAACTATTATTACTCGCGTATTAGCTTAATGAATGGATCGATTAATAGAAATGAACTTTAATACGTGGTTTATAGGGTCACTTCCGATGCAATTTGCAAGAAACGCTCTTAATGCTCCTAATGACTGATTGAATTATGTAAAGTTTTGCGCCCCGGAACACACGGATATGCTTCATTAATCCGTTAGCTAATGAACTAACACGTTGGAATAGCCTCGGATATCATCCCGAGTTAAGTTAAGGGCTATTCGACCGAGGCTATCTACTTGACCCTGCGGGGTGATATCCTCGAACTGCGTGACTATCCTGAATATCCCCATCTCCTTTGATAGACACACACCCTACCGAATATTTCTCGCTCCATCGTAGTGAAAGGAAGGTCAAAGGGAAAGGCCGAACTCCCTGGAATTCGCCTTACTACAAACGTGAATTACAATGAGTAGAGGATACCGGCGACAAATCGCGAAAGGTAAGCGGCGCAGACAGATAGCAAAATCCCTCTCGTAATTTTGCTGCTTATCTTTTCCCCCCTAAATTTAAAACTGTCGGATATTCCCAATCCTCCTCTAACTTTCAAATCACGAGATTCTCGAGAATGGTATTATATTTCTTGAAGATGACAATAAACAATTCAGTTGCTTGTAGCAACAAATATAAAAACGTTAATATAAACAGATGTTCTTTGTTTTATTAATTAAATCAATATTGCTTTTACTTTTAAAGTGCTCAATTAATTTTTTTCCATTAATGAAAATTGTGGGTCTTTTCAAGAAATAATATTCGATGATTGTATCGATACCATTTAAGCAACGCTGATCAATAAGCTAATAATAAATAATAGGGCAGAGTCGCTGAATGTGCCGGTCGACTAAATCGTACCTCATCAATATTTTACTTTTACAAGAAACATCTAATGAATACAAAAATACAAATGAGAAAAAGGTAATAAAGACAAAAATTTAATAGATTACATATTCTTTTGTGCGTGCTAATAAAAATATTTCAAAAAATCAGGTATAATTGATGTTAATTTTTTTGATCAATTTATATAGCTAATAGTAATTAACCATGCAATTTTATATTAAATTCTTATATTTTTATAAAAAAAGATTCATATTTTATATTCATTTTGTATATTACATATTTGTAATTATTATAAAAATTAAATTGATATTTTTATTACATCTATCAAGTTTCCTAAATTATATCACTATAAATTTTATATTATAATAAGTAATATTTATGACTAATAATTGATAATAGTAAAATTAATAAATGGCATGAGTAAAAATATGTCGATAACATAAATAAATTCAAGCCAGCTTTATTTTGACGTTGTAATTTTTTTATCATTATTATTTATTAATTATTAAATATTTTATCTTTTTCTCGACAAATTATTAATAAAATAAGTATTAGAAAATAATTCTTAACATTTTTAGTTATTTTATTTTACAAATTCGATAGTTTCAAAGATAGTACGATTCAGAAGACCCACAGATTTGATTTGGACAATCGGATGCTGAAAGGATTATAATAAGTTAATTTATTTTTGTGAAAGGTTAAATATTGTAATAATACTAATAGGTATCTGCAACGTAAATTTCCAATTTCCAACATTTATTTGCGTTTCAAATCGGTACCCAATGGGAAATGTAATAAAAAATAAAATTTAAGCGATATGCAGTAACTGTCTCCTTCGATAAAAAGGATAGATTATATAAAGGTAAAAGTGTTATACGTTATATCACAATCGTTAATCTCTCGTAGAACATACTGTACATATGCACACTCGTCATTAATGCCTCTTCATCTAAAATTAGTAATGTTCTCATTTCAATGCAGGATATATCATGTACACCATAGAAAATCCAAAGCGCAGCTAGCTTCAAATGGGTAGGCATTAATGATGCTGGTGTGTACGTCTCGATATGCCGCAATATATTATATATTTTAATAGAGCAAACTGCAGCATTTGGCACAAAAGATAACGCCAAAATTTCGTCACGCGACGAAACGGTTTCATTTAATTTGCCAGCTTATCGCATCGAAGTATGCGGGCGCAATTACGAGCGATTAACAATCGGCCGCTTCCGACGACTCACGAAAGTGGAGTGAAGGCATTACACAATGAAGCATAGCAGAAGCAAGCGGCCTACATTTTCATCGTCAGTCTTTTAGGCCGTTTAATTCATTGACGGGATTTATCATGACGTGTTGAAATGGAAATTAACTCGCCGCGGTGAAATACGATTGTCTCGAGGTCACTCAGGTTCGGAGCTATCGAATCGACCTAGAAAACCAGAACTTACTGTGAAAGGTCTTTATTTAGGCATCGCAGGAATCTAATAGGCTATTTTAATGACGCTCTATAAAAATGTTCTATAAAATTTTTCAGATTTCTTGTCTTTTGTGCACTTTTGCATTTTAGAAACTTTGAAAGTTCATAAAGTTTGGATGTTAAAATTTCATAATTTTAAGCCGGTATTTATAGTCGATCCGTATTTCAAAATTCTAAATAAATAATATCTTAAGATGTTATATGATGTGATTAATTGATGACATCTTAAGACAGTCTTAAGACGATCTTAAATATAATAGTCGACTATCAATATCAGCCTTGGATCTTTATAATTCTGTTTCTTTTGAAAGTTAGATGCAAGTTGGATCTAAATCTTAAAAGAATATTTTGCGAAGAAATGTTACGTATCATTGCTCTTCGAAACTTGAAATTCACAAGGTTCGTGATCACTGGAAACTTTGTATCCTCTGTGTTTTAGGTTCACCGCATCATTCACGAAACATCATCGAAACTTCGAAACATTTAGATCATCGAAAATGTTGAATCTGCTAAAATCTGTTGATTATTTAAATTTTTATTTAAATTTATTTAAATTTTAAAATTTTATTTAAACTTGGGAAACTCTTGAAGTTTGCTCTCGATGAATATTTACCTTGCCACCTAAAATATTCTCAATACTGAGAAAATTTAGGGGCGCCTTATTCGGATTAGCGCGCCACTCGAGGCATCGTGTTACCTTGCCATTGCTTCGTATGTGTTTTGCTACCGTTTATTTCGTTCGTGTTGTGAACTACACTGAAGTTTCGGAATCCGCCGTCAACGTGGCTTACTATGCATACACAGGCATATGCACTCCGCGGGCGTATATCCAACTTGTGATACATGTGACCCCGTTCGCCGGGCTTATTAAGCCTAGCAATAAATTCAGACTGCGATTATTTGTAGGAAACTCAGGAGAAGAAGAATTCAACAATAGTATCGTAAATTTAAAAATCATTCTAAAAATAGATACGGAATAGTTTAAAGCTAATAATATGTATAAGAAAAGAGATTGAAGCTTGACTGATTAATATTCATTTTCTATAAAATAAGTATAAAAATTTAATTGATATGTATATTTATATTTTGATTTTGTCTTGAATCTAACTTCGATATAACAAACATGGCATAATCAATTTTTTAATGGGCAGACTGATTGAAGCCAATGATTCATGTTTTCAATCTGCAAGTAGTGATACGATATTTCGTTTCCTTCGTTTTCCTTCTCCCTGCGGAATGTTCTCCGTGTCGAAAAGTCCTGACAGAATGTCGATAGTAAAACTAGAAAAGCGCGAGACGAGTAGAATAACCAAGAAACATTACCGCGAAATGCATTTCGATATCGTGAAGCCTCAGAGAGCATTCCGCTTCATATGTGTTGTGATCCAGGATTTCACGAGATCATCACCTCGCAATAAAAACAATGTTTTCAATTGAAACAAATACACGAATAGTAATTGAATTCGAACATCTGCATATTTGTATACTTTTATTAAAAAATATTAAAATGGTTCAAATGAAGAAATGTAAATTAATCTGATAAAATTAATGTAATGACATGTAATGTAATAAAATTAATATAATGTAATATAATAATGTAAAATAATATTAATGTATATATTTGAAAATAATTGAAGGGTTTCCTGCAAAAACTAAAACATTATAAGCCTATTTTTAATAAAATCTATTTTATGGAAGAGGGGGGGGGCCAAAAATATTCTCTATCAGAAGCGTTATATCACGAATGATTTGTTTCAGTAAGAATCAAATACAAAACGGAAAAAAAATTATAAATTATAAGTAAAAAGTAAGTAGTAAAAATATGAATTTTCCGCAAAGATTAAATAATTCCAGAGAAGGAGAATTTTTTATATTTTTTAACGAGTCCTCAAATATTAATGTCTAAAACAATGTTCTTATACTTATTATATGTCTGGAAAAAAATTACTATGTTTATATAAAAAGAAATATAAAAGGATGTTTTTGTTAACAGTAATTTGTAAAATTCGGTAAATAAAAAGTGAAAAAATTATTACTTTATATTTTACATATTCCTTTTTTTACTTTTTTATTATTATTAATGTTATAAGAAAAAGATCAATTTAAAATATTATAGGATAAATTGATAATAAGCATAAAATTCCCGCAAGAATCAAAGTCAGAGACTTTTATTTTTTTCTTTTAAACAAATCCGCAAAATATTAATCAAAGCCTCCAATTTTGTTTTTATATTTTATGCCCGGAGAAAAAATTACTCTATTTATACAATGAGCAGTTTGAACATAAAAAATTTTTTTTCTATTTCCTAAAAATTTAACTTTTTGAACTTGTTTGGTTTTTGTAGGAAACTCTTCAATTATATAATATATAACAGAATATTATTATAAAAAGAATATACATTGTACATATATGTATTTAAATATATTTATATACTATATATATATATATATATATAAAATCAAGATTATATCATATTATATATAATTTTACATATGTTTATGTATACATGTATGCATTTATATTCGCAGTTCGATTATGATAAATAATGGCCATGTTGCATTAAGTTTCATTGATGATTTATGGATTGTTTTCTGTCTACATTTGACATATATATAACCAATATAATTTTAATTTATGGCGAATAATGTAAAAAGTACTTTTTACATGTTCTAAAAGCTACGTGAGTCTTTTTTCAATCCACCATATAAACTATGTAATAAAGCTTCAAGCGAGGTACAAAAGCGCGCTTTTCGCAATGAGAATTGTGGAGACCATAGAAAATTTGCAACTCATTACACGAGACGAAATGTTTTATGACACGTTATTCAAAACCAGACGTAAAATACGAGGCGTTGAAAAGTCTGTCTGATGTATGGTGCAAAGTGTATCGCGTTGCCGAATGCAAAAACCAATTGCGATACATCGACATTTCGGTTCGACGCATTGATTATCGAGAATTCATTAAGGTAGGGCATTACACTTAGTCGCTCGTGTGGACAAACTGTAATTATGCAAATCGGTCACGCAGAACTGCACCGACTCTATTCCGCGCATGTTATCTTGCACGCTTGTAATATCAGGAATTTCGGAGGAAAGCACACGAGAGTTCTAAGTTCAGATGTTGCGGCAAGTATATATCAGAAGTTAGGCACTATAGACAGTAGTAAGATGTATCACATCTTTTGGTAATAACGAAAGAAAACGATTAAATTCGATCATAAACGTCGAATGAAATCGATCTCGTTGCCGATGCAATTATTTATTTCTCTTTGTATAATTTCCGATGAGAGAGATATAAAACGTTATAGCACTTTCAGAACTATCTTTTGGCATTTTGCATCGTAATGTGTTTTCCAACTAAAATTTATGAGTATTTTCAGCTGCCCGGCTATAAAATATGCCGCATGCTGCTGCATGCTTAGTATGTATATTGTACTTGCAACCCTTCAGCTTCATAACGCGTTTATCTTGGAACTTGCAGTTTAGGAGAACATTTTAACAAGAGGTGACAATTTTTTCTAAAAAGTTTTCAGCCATTTGATTCTTAAGACAGCTATACATTTATAAATAAATAAATATAATATATATATATGACTTATTTAATACATAAAAAGTTACTATTTATTTTTAAATAAATATTGTATATTTGCAAAATGTATATACCAACAATTAATAATAATTACTATTAAAAAATTAAGCATACCATATTTTTAATTATATACTATTTTTATCTACCTTCAAAAATAAATAAGAATTTATGTTTATCAATTAAACTCGTTGCATCGAGCACGATACCTAATTGCTCCCTGCAGGGAGATAACAGTTAATGCCGTTAAATTTTCACGATAATTAGTATATAACGAAAAACTATTTTGTGGTAGCCGCGATTAATCACGTTACGTGCTGCATAAAATCTCCCGAGGAGAATTGTGTCGGTTTTAAACTAATCTGATAAGCAACTTCTTTTGAGTAGTTGGCCGTAAGAATTCCTTTAAAATTCTTTATTGCAACAACGCTGTTGCCGCAATTTCTATGATAATGCGAAAGTTCGCCAGTGCCAAAGTTGAAAAGTCTCAAAACTTTATAAGTCAGCACGTCTATATGCGCACGAATTATTTGTATGTATATGTATTAATTCAAAGTCATTCAAAATTATCACGCTCATATCTACTTATTGTGTAGACATTCATTTCTATTCACTTCTGTGACAAAATCATCAACGTAAATATATTCAGAATTTTTTCTTCTTTTTTAGGTGGAATACTATGCAAAATTTACATAGAGCACATATCCCAAGATCAGCGAGTGTCAAGCTGTGACACGCATTTATCAACAGTAGCACCTTAAGCACACATCAAGAGTGTATAGAATTGTTACCAATTCTTACATAATTCACTTGACCTTTTCAGAATTAACAATTCATAAATTCACTCATAAATGTATAAAAAAGTAAATGGAAATGGCAAACGTTCGTAGTGAGAAGACGTGTCACGTGTTCGTAGGTGAAATAAAAATTCAGTGAACCTTTGAAATAGCTTGCGGGATAAAAGCAAGTAACATGAAATATCCGTTTTTAAATTAACACTACTCCGATATAAATGTAGTAATATACGAATCAAATTTCAAAAACATTAAATAACTAAACATGAACATTGATAACTAAAATTTAATTGCAAACTTTTTCATTTATGTAAACTAATCGAAATACAAGTGACATTTTTACTGTACAATAAAAACATAAAAAATAAGATAATTATTGAACATGAACAATAAGAAATATAAAATTAAATCTTGAATCATTAAATTTTTATGTAAATTGAATATTATTTAAAATAAAAGTTAATATTTACAACAAGAATAAAACGTTTATATTCTTGTATTTAAGTAATCTAAAATGACAATTTATATTAAACACAAAATTGAAGAAATAAATATAAAATATGGAAAGTTTACAACATACATATAATTATACATTTTACACAAAATAAAAAAATTCTATATATTTGTTACCCTTGAAATGTTTGATATTACTTATACATCTTGATATGACAAACAAATTCTTCCCGTATCAATAAAAAAATTAAAAATTACAATTAAACAGCATATTATTCATATAACATTACTAAAAACGTTTATAAAATATATGTGTTAAAGAATTTACTTTGAACTTATGGAAATGTATCTTCTTCTTTAAGAACAACTTTATCATGTTATAGAATTATGATGCAAAAAATTAACACATTCTTGAGACCTTTATTTATTCATATAAATAAAGTAATTAAAATTTCAATATTTAAAATTTTTGGTTAAAGATTAATTAAACCCTGGCATCTTTTCACAAAACTGGTATCTTTTCCAACGTACATGGATAAGATGTTACCTCCTACGAAGGAATGCCACAAGAATTTAAATAGGATGACGTAACAGAAACTTGCATGTTTTGCTTATCTACAGTAGACAATCAAGTTTAAATTATAAAAACACAAAAATGTGAGTGACAGAACATAAATGGGTAATTTGGAAAGCAATTACTTATACTTTCATACTATTATAGGTTTAAATAGTATTTCACAATTTATAAAGTTTAGAATTATAAAGTGTCCTAAACTTCAATTCATAAAACTATTTTAATGAATGTGTGAAGCTTGAAAACTTATGTTTTGTATATACTGGTCGCAAGTGTTAGGACAAGATGTCAGCTTGCATATACTACGATTTCACAAAATATAATAGACTAGTCATATAACTGCCATGAATCATATAGCTAAAAACTATGTAACAGTTACTTGGCTTTAAAGTAAGCATCGAGCCATAGAGCTTAGTTATTACGTTATCAAATATTATGGAAGCGTATTTCATGACTTATCTCTTTGTATTCTTATAAATCTTCATAGACCCTCATTAGTATCAGAATTTCCTTTCATAGTCATAGCTTTCCAATTATCTAACGCTTACTTAAGCACAATCAGAGCTAACCTCTGATTTATGAAAAAAAAAAAAAAATGATCAAAGTGGTTTCTTCCTTCAACTAACATTTTCCTCCAACTTACTTGAATAAGTATTTGTAGAAAACAGTCGTAGTCGTTCAAGGTTCACTGTACATTACAACATGTTTTGCGACAACTTCCTGAATGCAGTATTTCCTTTAAAAAATAAGCCGGCATTCTATATTAGTAGCCTATTCCATATTACCTGCCTTTATTTATATTACAACTATATCGTACGCTACATCGCGGGTCTATTGTTACCCTTGGCAGTCGGCGAGCAAATAACCTTCGTTATTTCGCACCTACGTGTATTTCATACATGTGCTCCAATTGTGCGTGTATGTCCGGACGATGAATGACTGACAATTCATTATGAATTCGTCGCGGCTTCCAAAGAAAGTTCTGAATTGCGCGAACAACGCCATTCGCCGCTAACACGGTCGATACAGCTATAATCTGTTTAAAAAACCACGCGACGCTTAAACATTAATCGCGAATGGAGTCGGAGCCCGAACTCGCGCCCGTTCCAGATTGTCCCGATTAGTCATAATAATTTTAACGGTCGCCGTAAGGCGACCTTTCGCTCATTGCACGTATACGTGCGTGCCTGGGACACGCTACACGTAGACTCGAGGATTACACATTGTCCCCCAGGATATAACTTCATCCCGTATCTATATCCGTATCTTACCCTACCGAGGGAAATAATAGAGTTCAAAGATTTCGTTTGACTATCAAAGGAAACGATAACATCGGGAGGTGGAACACAATAGTGTGTATGATAATATTATTTTGCCGCGAAATCGGGGTAAATATAAACTTGCACAAGGTACATAAGATAAATCGTTTAATCGAACACAGATATCAGTAAGCGAATGAAATTGTTTTCGAGTAATTAGATAATATTTTATCGCATTTAATTACACACGGGGCAAGTCAGATAATCAAAGTCGAACAGATCACATTTCTTTTATGGTTTGCGAGAGGAAAAATAAAAACGTAATGATATCCAATTTCCAATGATGTTCCCATTTCTTCCGCAATTGCACTTTTTTCAGCGAAATCATATTATTCTTCTCCTGCAAGAATAGATTGTTCTTGTTATCCTGCGCGCACGGAAATTTTTAAAATAATTGAACCATGTATATTTTATGTTATTTCATAATTCATGTTAACAGATTGCGACGTAAAATATAAAAAATAATCCATAAAATATTCATTATCGACTAATACCTTGCAATACTTTTATACGTAGAATAATGAGAACAATCATCAACCGATGATATTATTTTGTTAAAAGTGCAAAAAAAATCATTTATTGAAGCGGAAAATAAGATAAAATAACTCCTTATACATATAAAGAGTTACTTTATCTTATTATATAAAATATTGTAACAACTTATGAGATTTATTTTTTATTCTATTTTTATTTTTATATTATTATATCTATTTTTAATTTATTTTGCTCTTGAATAAATTTCATATTAACTTTTAATAAAGTATAGTAATAATTGGTAGACCACATGGGTCGTTTACTTTTAATCCAACAATATTTTTGTACAGAGAATAATAAGCAAAATCACCAATTACTATTATCTTTTAGAAGAATGCAATAGATTCATTTATTGAAACGTAAAATGAGGTAAAATAATTACTAATACATGTAAAGAGTTATTTTATCTCACAATCAGTATATAAAATAATAATTCATATAACAAGTTCTATTTTATTTTGCTCGTGGAGAAATTTTCTATTAAATTTTGCTGAAGCATAATAATCGTTTTGTATCATGGGTCGTTTACTTTTAATCATGTAAGTTTAAGACAACAAATCTCGCTTCTCACTCCGTTATCTATACAAAGTAAATGTGTCGTGAAATTAAACGAAGAGAACCATAAAATTTATTCGGTAATACATAAATAATTTTCGTATGATTATCTCCAGGGGTGTGGAAGTACAATAGAATAATTTTTCGTTTCCTACCTAATTAACACATTACTCGCTGTTAACGATAAGAAACTACCAGTTCCTTAAATAAAGGTAATGCAACACGTATATTATACGTGTCCTCCATTTGCAACATGTACACGCGAACCCTCCATTTGCTACGTGAGCTTAACGACTTAAAGAGCTTAAAGAGAGTGTCCCACCGACGTATCCAATGATCTTCATCGTTGCTGTATAATAACGCGCGACAGGATTGGGTTAGAGGGACGATCCTTCCGAGTTGTAACATGCAAGACGAGGAAATCAATATGCGGATCTAGACGTTAGTGTAACATTTCCCTGCGCCCTATCGTGCAAAATGGCTTTCGAGCTCTCGCGCCCTGCCGCACGATCTCCGTTGATTAAGATATGCGTCCCGATCAAGAAAAATATGATATATATCCCTTTCAAAGTCACGGGTGGCGTCTACCATGTCGCTCGCGTTATAAAACAAGCGCGATAGGGCAAAATGGAATGTAGCCTGAGCCGTAATGCACGAGATCGATACGTGAGACACGGCTCGAAACGTGCCATCGCAGAAAGATCTTTGGTACACATCGTTAACGATAAAAACGCGATCGCGTGTTCGTCACGATCGTCGTTTGCGCGGAATGTAGCCTGGATATCATGCCGATGATATGAGAAATTCACGCGCTGTATTTTTTTTTTTTTATATATATACACAGAACCCCCGTACATATAGAAAAATTTCGAAAGGCCAAATATATCGCTGCCATCTAAAGTTTCAGCGTAGCGAAATTCCGAAGTCCCGTTTCTCGAAAGACCAGAACTTGGAAATATCCGATTCGATTGCTTGCAGCTTGCAAACTATCGGCGCTTCAATACTTTATGCGGAGAAGGATCGTCTCTCCGAACACGCCAAAGGATCTAATCCGTAAAAGTTCAATTTAAACTTTTCGAATGCTCTGCGTATGGAGAACTAATTAATGACAGTCGCAATGTGTGTGCGACGAGATTATTTTGACGCACGAGAGAACATAAAACTCCCCGGAATTCAACGCAAATCATACGGTTGTACATTAGATGAGCAGGAATAAACAGCAGATTTATACCAGATTTTCATATAGATATATATTCCGCTTTTCTCCGGTGCATGTTCTCTTCTCCTCGTGCTCCCTTTTTATTCACCCTGCACACACTCGACAGGCTCGTGCTCGCACTCGAGCATCTGGGCCTCTACGGCGAAATGAAAAAAATAAAAGAAAAGCCCCGGATGCAGCAACCATGGTAAGAGTAAATCGACACGAGGAAACCGAGTTTCGTCGCTCGTGTATTCTACGGGGTGTTGTTGAAGTGTCATGTCAGTGATTTTATAATATTTCTTCCCTGGAGAAAAACTTTTTTTTTAAAGAATTTTCCTGAAAGTTCCTCGAAATGAAATTTCGAACAAAATCGGAAAAAAATTGGATTTTTGTCAGAATTTACCAGAAACTATTCCATTTTAACGCGCACTTTTCAGGCAAAAAAAAAACTGTCTGCGTTATTCCGAGAAATTCGGACAAATTTCGGGAAAATTCACATTACATTTGGTACATTTTGATGGAATTTATCCGATAAATATCTAAAATTCCAAATTGTCAACATATCAAGTTGGTCAGAAAATATTTTCGTATTTTATGCAAAGAGGAAAAAAATATTTTTTCACGAAAAGCAATTTTATTTTAATTATCGATATAGTCTCTGTCTCGTTTAATGATCTCCTGCTATCGATTTACAAGCTTGAAAATTCCGTCCTTGAAGAAGACATTAGTCCTGGAATTAAAGAAACGCTCCAACTTTTTTTGGACTTTGTTCGTTGAATCGAACTTTTTCCCCGCTAAGAAAATTTTGCAGAGGTCTGAAAAGATGATAGTCGGATTGTGTGAGGTCAAGGAAGTATGGTCGATGTTCGAGAAGTTCCCTATTAAGGTCTCTGATTTTTCTCAACGTGGGTGCGCTCACAGGGAAGGAGGGAGAAAGATGAGCGTTGTCCTGATGGAAGACGATACCTTTACGATTGACAAGTTGGGGTCGGAGCTCCTTGAGTTTTGTCTAAACTCTTTCCAACTGCTGACAGTAAAGGTCCGTATTGATCGTTTGATTTCTTGATAGGAGCTCATAGAGGATAATTTCACAATATCAGTCGAATAAGTTCTTCATTTTAAATTTAAATAAATTTTTCAAACCAAAATTGGCATGACCTGACGGTAATTACATCTTGTCCGAAATCTTCACACATTTTAATGGATCTGAGACGCCACTTTTAAATTCATATAACAAAATTGGCTTAATTTGCTGCTTTGAAAGCTCCATTTTGTGATTTTATTGCAAACTCACAATAGTTCACAGGTACTCTTCGTTTGCAACAGTTTGTGCAACGAGATTAGAAATTAAAAGCAATCGCGTTTTCCCTGCCCTCTCGTGGACTGCTTTGAATGCAGACATGCCAACTACGGCGACTCAAAATACGAAAACTTTCTGACCAACCTGATAATTCTGACAAATTTTCAGACAAATTCTGACAAATTTTTTTCCAGGGTCGTCTACAAAATTTTTCTGCGTTTTTTACACATTATTACTTTATACACAGTTTGATTAACAACTTGTCGAAGATCGATTAAAAGGTGGCATACTTGCGGTGGAAGAAAGGATTAACGTTTTTCTTTTCGAGTTTTTATATATAATAGAGAAAAATAATAAAAAATCTGTGAAAATTGAAAGAAACATTTGAAGAAAGAGTAAAAATAAATATGACATTAAAATGCGGTCGCAGAACTGATTTAAATGTATTTTAATAAGTTAAATAAAGTGCAAGGAAAAAAAATTGTTTTACTAATGTTAGTAACTAAAATATATTTAAATTCTGCAACCGCATTTTAGACCTGTATTCATAGTCGTAAATAATTTTCGACCTTTGATTAAAAGCGGTTAAAAATTTAATTAATTACAAATTCTTTCATACATTTATTCATTTTTTTTCTTTTAATCAAAGATTGAAAATTATTTACCATTATGAATATCGGCCTTAATGTCATATTTACACATGTTCTTTCCTCTTGAAATATTTCTTTCATTTTTCACAGATTTTTTATTATTTTCTTCGATTAATTAATTTAAAAAAGTTGATGAATGGCTTACGAATTCAGATTCAGTAACTGTATGTGCCTTATATGAATTTATACATACTATAAAAGAATGTGCCCAAAATCTATAAGAGATACCTACTCTGGTTTGAGCTTGTTTCTAAAAAATGTTGTGGTCTTATGTTTTCAATTATTTATATCATTTATTGTAACAAAATATATAATAACAAAAATAATGGTTTAGGAAACTTGATGGATTTTTATAAAAATATTAATTTAATCTATAATAATTACAAATATGTATTATATCTGCAAAATGAATATAAAATATAAATTTTCTTTTATGAAAATATATAAAATTAATATAAAATTGCAATTTATTACATTACTATCAGCTACATAAATTGATCAAAAATTAATATCAGTTGTATATGATTTTTTAAAATTGTTAACACGCAGAAAACAAGATGTAATCTATTAAATTTTTGTCTATATAATTCTCAATTTTCATTTATTTCATATATTGGACATTAAAATTGCTTATATTAAGTAAAAATATAAAATATAGTGATGTACGATTTAAGTGATTAAGTCAATTTAGGCATTCAACAACTTTCCCTTAATATTTCTATTGCTATTATAAAAGTACTCTGAAATTGTAGTACTACCTTGACAAAATACGAAATAGAGAATTTTTGAACGACTTCGACAATTTAAGGAACTTTGCTGCAAGACAGGCATTGATGCGGAAGGAAATCATTTCCAGTAATTTCTTTAATGAAATGTTACTACATAAAATGTCTTACTAACATTTGTCGTAAAAAATAAGTGTTTAATTTCATTATTATATTGAATAAAATATGTTCTATATATAAAGTTTGGCCACCTATTCTTAAAACATCTTGAATAAGCAAGAATATAAAATATTTAAAGATAATTTTAGAATTTCTTAGACATAATTTGCTTACAATAAAATTTTGTACAGTTTTGGCAAGAAAAATATATTCATTTTTTTTCAATAATAATTTTCGTAAATTCACGGAAAGATTTTACTGAAATTAAAAATTTTAGCTAGATACAGATCAGAAAATAATTTCATGTTGGGCCATCAAAATAATTATACATCACGCCCAAGTACGACAATGTTGCTGCAAACAGTTTTGACATTCTAGCAACCAAGTTAAATAGTCGATACAATTTTTTAAATGTTCCAGCATAATTAATTTCAGATCTGTATTTCAGCAAAATTGTTCTCTTTGTGTCGAGAGGAAAAAATATCGGATAGATAACAATATTTTCAAATAAAAAATTAGAACTCTCGTTTTTAATACTATTATTAAGAAAATAATCATATTATATTTTTTAGATGACTATTATAATATCAAAATAAAAGTATAATTACATATGTTTATGTATATTATATATGTTTATGTATAATTACATATGTTGTTATTATTGATCATTAGCAAAAACATCCAGCACGGTTCATAAGCCCAATTATTGTCTATTTTTAAAAATATAATATTTTGCTGTTTAATTTAATTATTCTTTAAAGAAAGAATTTCATATTTTTTTCATATTTTGCTTACATATAAGGCAATAATTGTTGTTTTTATACTAATTTGTGTACGTGTGTATCTAATATTTTTTCAAAATACTTTTTTAAAAATCTGTCTTATTAAAAATCAAGAAAGCAAAAGTTGACACCTAATGTGTTAAATAAAAATGATTTAAAACACGAAAATACGAAGGCCTATGTCAGGCACAGCGGTACTAAAAATGATTTGTAAACAAAATTAGCATAATTAGCTGCTATTTTGCATGACATGACGCAGTTTGAACTTTAGTAGATTTTCAACATGTTCAACATGTTAAAAGCAACATGTTGCGAATTTCTTGCTTGTATGTATTATCCTTATCGAGCAAAATTCTAAAAACTTCCGCGCCACGAGGGTACTTGCAGGTAGAATTAAAATTGAAGCGCACGAGGCCATCGTGAAAAATGCATCTCAATTGTCTTGGACGGAGATCCCAGAGCGATAACAAACCTCAATAAAACTCTAATAACTACCGCAATGTGTAATAGAATTCACAATGAACAACAGAAAAACCGGTGAGACTTCTTGCAATTGCGATCGTAGCTAGAGACGTTGCACAAATATTAAGATCGGGTAAACCGGCAGAAAATAGTTTAGACGCGAGAAGGGGAACGATAATCATCTAGTGCACGGCTCTGAATAGAGTTTAGAGTACAGAGCGTTCTGCTGCTTCTCTTTATACGAATTCATCGTAATTTTGAATTTCTTATTAAATTTCCTTTTAATTCTCATTAAACTCCAGTCGTTCCTCGAATCAAGATCCTTTTAAGATAAAGTACGTACATTCGGAATTTATCAACAACTTTGCAAATAATTGTCAGCCTTACTATCTGTTTGTAATCTTCAAGCTTAATTAGACAAGAAATCGCATTTTTATCGCAAACGTTAATCAGATGCAAAAACGCGAAGAAAATTTATAGATTCGGTGAACAGATTAATGAAAGGTAGACATCTTGTATATTAAATGCCGCGAAGAATAAAAATCCTTCAGAATCCTTAAGCTCAAATGTTTATTAAAATGAAGTTCTATTGAAAACTTTTGCTGAAAATAATCTTTTGTGGCTTAGCAAAAAACTTTTTCCCTCTTCTTTAACGCACAATTTCACCTTAAGTAATCTCTATCAAAGGAGATTATAAGTACACAAAAGGACGATGGATCGTTAATTTCAGGGCGAGACGTACCCTACACCGTGATAACTCGTGTTCGAGAAGGGGAGTGGAAAGATGTATTGATAAGTAGAATAAATGGAGTTTTACGCGCCCGATTTCTCTTCGCTCCCGTAAACAGGAGAGAGAATGGTGCGTGCTGCTTAGTATCGCTAGGATAAGTGGCATGTATTTTTTTCGAGAGAACGTGACTTGTCGTAATAAAAATAAAAATAGTAACACCGAAGGAAGAATATGCATTATAGATGTTTGGCTGTATAATACGAGCTAAAATTTACGAGCGAAATTTAAAAACTGAAGGTGTATTCTTTCTTTTTCTTAATTAACAACCAAAAATTTTTATCACGAGTACCTAAATTTTGGCTCTGAAACCTGCTGCAAAGAAGAAAACAACAAAAATTTGATTTATAATGATTTTTGCAGCAAAAATAATCTTATTTTACTGTAGTTTTAGGTAAATAACTTTTAAATGTAAATGGTTCCAAATGAACATTTGCATGAATATTTATTAAAGTTTTATTAATATATGTAAAAAATTTGATTTAAGTCATAATGATACTTCCTCAAATTTGCAAACAAGTACTATAAAACGCGATTTTGTGCAAAAATCAAGCTAGAGTAAACAAAAAATTAAACAACTTTTAAATCAATAAGAGAAATATGATAAAATTTTATACAGACTCTTAAATATAATAATAAAACAATCTATAAAATATTTAAATTTTTGGTTTGAGATGTGACACATAGAGCTTTAAAAAACAGACGTATTTCAGAAATGCAGCAATGAAATGCGGCCACATTCTCGGCGCGGTTCGAGTTTCCAAGTTTGTTGACGAGTGAGATCAAATTTGTAAATGTAAATTCTTTGTCAAACTCGCTCGAATGTCTATTCCCGCAGTAAAGTATATTGTAATCAATTTGAGATTATTCGACAAATTAAAAATAACAATTAATTCCAGAGTTGCATGTTAAAGCAAACTTGGAAAACTTAGAAATTGTTGTCAATAATTCTCGCGCGCTGAACTGTAGGTGCAATAACCCCGGACGCAACGTAACTTACTACGTCGTATACTCCGCGTATGAACTCTGCGAACTTTATCTCGCTATATTTGACTTGGAGGGCGAACGGCGGGCAAAAACGGCCCGGTAATTCTTCCTCCGATTCGTTTATGCGGTAGAAGCGAGAATTATGCAATGCCAATTTCACGCGGCTATACAGCGGAAGGATATCGACCCGCGAAGCCACTGCGAGAAAGCCCTAGACAGCGTTTCATGCACATAAAATACAGCACGAGCCAGTAACGTATAATTTTGTGGAATTTTGAAAGTCGTAAATTTGAAAAAATTGGATTTTTTTTCCTACTAGAAGACTGGCTGATAAAACGACGCGCAACAGTTTCGAGCTTATCTATATTTTTATGCAAAATAAATGTTGTATATTATATTTTATCAGACTTATATATAATATTTTATCATACTATATTATTAGATAAAATCGATAAATGCATTCGCAGCGTGGAGGCGGGCAAGCTCGATAGCAACGCCAAAGTAAGTCTCTAGGGTAATCGACCTCGAAATCATTGCCAGAGCATTCCCCGGCACATTTAGATACTAACCTGCGATCGCGCGTTTATTTTTCCTCGCCAACGTATTACGTGACTTGGAGTTTCGTTGATCACGTAATCGACGCTCAGTAGTAGATGCTATTAATCACTCGACTTACTGTCGAATTTTTCCGGCAAATAATAATTGAACAGCTAAAAATAACGCTACAAAATAAAGATTATACATAAGATTGGGAAGTGTTACATATTAGTTTTCTTTTAGTAACAGATTGTTTGTTTTAAGAAACAACATTACTTTTCGTTTTTCGTGTCTGTAACGATAATGTAGTTATATTTCTTCAGTAACGAATGGTAACAAATTTAATAGTTACTTTTATCATTACGTTTTACATTTTGAACTTATGTATGACATAATTTTCGTTGTTTGTACTCAATCTTTGATAATATTTAAAATCTGTTGTTATATTTAAGTACATCTTTTTAAAATATCATAAATTAATCATATTGCCACATACATATTAAGAACAATTTAGAAATTGGTATGTTAAAATTTTTAAACACAAGATTGATGATGTAAAAAATGTAAATTTTTTAATCTAATAAAAACCATAATTTTGATTCCATTTTGAGCATTTAAAAATCCTTCTCTTTACATTTTTTATAGCGTCGCAAATTTAAGATTTAAAATAATTAATTAAAATCTTTCTCTTTACATTTTATGTAGCCTTGTGAATTTAAGATTTTATATAATATTGTATTTAAAATAATATTATTTTTATAATCATTTTAACAAAAAGAAAGACTGGTAAAGCAAATCTTTTGTTTTATTTGATCATGATTTAGCATTAATGAAACAAAAGTAATGAAAGAAAACTAACGAATCGTTATTTTTAAGTAACAATAATGGTAACGAATTAGTTTTCAGTATTGGCAACGAGTAACGGTAAGTTTCTTTTAAAAAGTGACTTTCTTAATCTTGCATGTAATTCAATTATTGTAGTTAGATCTTTTTGATGCTATAGGAAAAACTCCATTGTTTTATATTTTGTGAACATAAAAGTACATTTAAAAATCCCTGTAGTCTATAACCATTTTTCAATAACGTTGAATAAACATAGAAAAATTTATGGCTAGCCAGTCTCATAAAAAAGTTTAACTAAAATAATTCACCCTGTACGATGTGTGCAATTCCTAATACGTATGCGTGTTAAATTTATGCCTACGCGATTTAATTAAATCTCTGTACTCAGAGACAAATTCATGCTAGTGGCAACTATACTAGTTTTATATGTATAATTAATGTACGTAGTTAAATAAACTATCTTATAGTTATTGCAACTGAAGTCTTAGTTGCAATAAATATAAAATAGTTTGTATCACCGCGGCAACAATATTTATGCAACTATTAATTTTTAGTGAAATAACACGTGGACTGTAATTACATAGTTATATAGACTTTACTCCAAATAAGTTATGACAATTACATGCTTCTAGTTTACGGTTAAGTAACGTGACCGGATTAACTTTGACAATAGTGAAGCAGTGGCGCAAGACCTTAAGTTAGGAATGAGAACAAGGGATCCCAGAATTCAAATCTCACATCAGTCGACTCAATTTTTCCTACATTTCGATTTCCTACATACTTGCAAAACATTATAAGTAAAATTTCTGAAATTGAGTTTTTGGTATCGTATTCAGTAGATTGTCCCGGATCCTTTAGTAGTCCTTCTGGACTCATTACTGACGTTATAAGATTATGGGGCGCTCCAGCGGCGATTGTGATAAATGTAACGTAATGTATCGTAATGTGATTTCAAAACAGTTTTTGTTCTTCCTGTAAAGTTATCGATTTTAAACATACGACGTTTTGCAAGTATACAATCGATTTGCATTACTATTTTTCTATAGTTTACCAAGCAATTTTGCTATAAATGGTTAATATTACTGTATTTTTTTTAGATATAACTTATTATTGTTTTTATTAAAACTTCGTAAGACATAGTTGCGTTATTTGTTCACAAATTTATAGTTGCTGATACGATTTTTTTACTCTGAGTGTATCTGTATACGTGTTACTAACTTAACATTATCTTAATACAATTTCTTATCTTGTACTATAGAAAGCATGTGTGCTGAATTGTTCGCACAAGAAATATTAAACAAATATGCGATATTCTTTTATATATGTTATAGTTTCAGGTGTTCTAAAGAAGGTGCACTGAGAGAAGAAAATTGCAATTTCTATAATTCAACTATAATCCATAGTAATTTTCGATACCAGTTACATATTTATAGTTGTTCTAATCATATAAATTATAGTTTTTAATTATTATTACTATGCAAATGGTAAGAGAACGTTAAAACATAGTTGTAGTCATTACAATTGTGATTGCATTTACTACGTAGAAATGTTTATTTTACTTTTATTATTCATATTTTGATATATTGCTATAATATATGAAATTTTACTGTAAATTATAAAATTATTATAATTTACAATAAAATTTTTTCGTTATAGTTAGGAAAATTGTAAACATAAAGTTATTATTACTAACTTTAGAGCAGTAATAACTATACAAATCAATCTCCTAACTATAATTATTATACCATACACAACTATGGTTGGTATTCATAGTCGAATCTTACATTTAAGGCGATGCTGGTATCGTCTGTATTAACAACAAATTTTTTTAAATCATTTTGTTAACCCTTAAACACGTAAGTGGGTCAGAGAGACCCTATATGAAGCTTCGAACGCTTATT
>QKQZ01021738.1:0-15894 GCA_003595255.1 Solenopsis fugax | reverse complement strand
AAATTATAAATAATCTTAATGAAATAATATGTTCCATTTATGCATAAACAATTATACGGGATTATCTCGTATAATTATAATAAATATTTATATAAATAATTATTTATTATTTTGTAGTAACTTTAAAATTATTAATATAAATTTATTATCGATAGAGTCTAAAATTAGTTGTACGAATCAAGACGATAATTTTTCAGAGGAAAAAATAATTTCGCGCGTAAAGATTATCTAGATGTGATAACAATACGATGCGGCAACAAAATTGCAGATTGAAAAATTTAGATTATTAAAGTCAATAACGTTGCAGATGATGCTGAAGATAAAACAAGTATGAAGCATACAGCTCCTAAAGATTAATGCAACGATAACGTGCTTGAGACTCCTTGCTCCAAAGGGTGCTGGATGCATCCCTCTCGCTTTACGAGCGACAACGGCATACTATAGATTATCCAGATAACGTTCACGGTTACGCACCGACGAACAAAGGATCGTCCCGCGTTCATTTTTGTCGCGCGCGCCTTCCACGAGGGATTCATGGCGAAACGTAGCATAATTTCATTGCATAACACACCGCCTCGCACTTGCTCGTACGTTTTTGAGGTCAGACGATTTTACTTTCTTCCCAGCTTACGATCTTAAAAGAGATTTTGGTACATTCATATGTAACCGCGGAGGCGTCGCGTTTATCAATATCTCGCTGTGTCTCCTGAGCCGGCTAGTTTGCGAAACTTATGCTAATGAGCTTGATTGAATCTTGTGTTCATTGCTAAATTACAATACAATTCGGCGCATAAATAAATGTGATGGACGTGACAGAGACACCGTCTGCATTAAATAATACGATATTTTCGGCAATAAGCGCGTCGCGCACGTCAATCGTAACTTGACACGCATTTAAAAGATTGTTGTTGATCATTATCGGAGCTGGTTGTAGGTAGCCAAGGCTGCGGCGAATGGAATTGCCTACGCGAGAGTCTCGCCTACGCGTGAGTGAGGCGCGTAAATGAAATGGGCATTCCACCGAATCGGCCACGGTGGCTTACCGCCACGTAAGTGACAGTAATAGGCATAAATATTGCGTATTATCAAATTTAGCATGTTTCAACGAAAATAAGAACAAGTGTCACGTGTTGTTGTCGGTCGATGGTGAGTGAGCAAATAAAATTTCTCGAAATATATGATACACAAGCAATCTTCAGAATTAATCTAATTCTGAACCTAAAACTTCAGAAATTAAAAAAAATTAGCTCATTGCCTAATCCTTAAATTTAAAAAAATTAAGAATTTTTTATAAAAACTCATTTATTTCATTTTATCGGAATTCATCAACCGTATTTGATTGGCCGTATTTTATTTCTTTTTTTTCTAAATCATAACTACACAGAGAAAAAAGAGTATCAAATCAACAATTCATTGTTTCATATATAAGCAAGAATGTGAAATCTCCTTGAAAGGATTTATAATCTCAAAGAGACATAATTTGCTAACATAAAGAAATTTTGTTTCTTCATGTAAGCAAATTATGTTTGATCAAGATTATCAAATTCTTCCAAGAAGATTTTATATTCTTGCTTATATATGAAACAATGAATTGTTGATTTGATAATCATTTTTTCTGTGTATAAGACAGACGATACGGTCAACTACACTGAAAAAAAATCTGACTATAACTACCAAATATATAGTGAAATACACTGAGAAAAAAATTTATTTGAATACTTGCAATGAAATATTTACTTATGGCACCTAAATATTTATTCAATAAAAAAAAATGATAGTTAAATTAAATTAGTGTTTCTTGTACTAAACAAATATTTATTTACATTTAACAAATTATTTCTTTGCAAGTATTCAAACAAATATTTATTAAAATGTAGTATTTTTTTCTCTCAGTGTAGTATCAATTAAATATTTTGTCAATATAACCAAAAATAATTTTACTTTACTAAATGTTTAGTAAGTATTATCAAATCTGGTATAAGTTACTAAATATTTAGAAAAGTAAAATTATTTTTGGTTACATTGATCAAATATTTAATTGATACTATTTCACTATACATTTGATAATTATAACCAGTCTTTTTTTTTTCAGTGTACGATTTTATAGTAACTGCAGGCTCCGATCTCGGTTCTAACATAATTTCATGTCGTCCATTCGGTGGACGACGTTTCCCTTACGTTCTCGCGTGAAAGGCAGCTTATCGGGGACGTCGCCTTGCCTACCAGGCACAGCTAGGAAGAATGCCCAGCGGGCGTATCTACGCAGGATGTCTAGCAGCCATATCTGCGAAAGAGACGAGCGCGAGCT
The DNA here is from genome assembly GCA_003595255.1 of Solenopsis fugax. Taxonomy (NCBI): domain Eukaryota; kingdom Metazoa; phylum Arthropoda; class Insecta; order Hymenoptera; family Formicidae; genus Solenopsis; species Solenopsis fugax. The sequence continues at coordinate 13,586 of QKQZ01021738.1, read as the reverse complement.
GCCGTCCGAGCATCGATATCACGCTTGGAGGAAACTTTCACACGCCGGGACACCGAGCTGCTCGCGACATCGCGAGGGATATCCTCTTCCTCAAAGTATCCTCGAGTAAACGAACGATCTGTATCTTAATAGGAAGCTCTGTTAGATGCATTACAACGGCGAAGAGCCACGTGCTATACTAATGGATAAATGGCATGTACGTTTATCCGCACCGAGAAACACTCGGTGTTTCAGAGATGCGTTTGCGTTTCATAATCGTAAAGCATAACCGCGGCTATTGCACTCGCCAGAGGCGCGATTTTAATTAGCACGCTTTACGAGTAGAAAGAGAGAACCAGAAAGAGAGACGGAAAGAGAGAGAGAAAGTAAATGAATGAAAATTATAGAATAGCATTGAAAAAAGTTTTTTCGTAAAATAACTTGCGGACATTTAGTTTTGAGAACGAGCGTGAATAAGCTGTAAAAATAGTAATAATAAAATATTAATCTTCATCTAATATTTACGTTCTTACCGATAATTAAAATACAATTCTAGTCTGCAATGCAAAAAAGTTTGCCTATTATTAGGAATTTTTTCAAAGATGACTGCTGCATATATTTTTCTGCGCTTTTAAACATCTACTTTTAGACATTAAATAAATATCTAAAAACTTTTGTATGGCTAAATTAAGTTTGTTAGTTCTTATGATACGTAAATTTAAAGACAAACATTTTTTTCAAGTCGGCGGACACGATTTCTCAAAAACTACTGAAATTAATGACTTTTACATGTATGTAAAATGCATGTCTATTTATCGTATAAACTAGGGTTATTTCTATAAAATAATTATTTTTTCATACATGTTGAATTCAATCGATTAAAAAAAAAAATCAATACTTGTTTTTTTAAAACCACGCCATTTTAATAATTTGCAATATTTTTCACTTATCCTAGTTTGTGGGATAAACAGATATGTATTTTATATATAGTTGAAGTCGATAGTCTCAGTAGCTTCTGAGAAAGCTGAGAAAGCGACCGACTTGAAAAATGTTCGTTTTTAAATTTACGTTACATAAAAACTAATAAATTAGCTAGACCAAGATTTATAAAATGTGTACAAGTAGATGTGTAAAAAAAGTATAGAAGAATATGCAGCAATTTTTTTTTTAATTTTCCTCAAAAAATGAAATTGTAGACTACATTTTCGCGCTCTAGACTAGAATACCCCCTTGAATCTAGTCTTGGCAAAAATGGAAACCTCTCGATACGCGATCAACGCAATCTCGGCAGCAAGGTGCATGTAACGATGCGATAATCCCGCGCTCTAAACTCCATTAATATTAAACGATTGCGAAAGGAAGACGCGACGGACGTCGTCGGCGAGAGGTCACTTTCGAAAAGCCGTCGTCGGTGAAAGAAGGACGCGGCGGCGTCATCTCCCATTTGTTATGCGCGCATTTAAAGCGATAATTGTCGACTCGACGTTAAAGGCCGGCGGTCGATAATTGGCAGTTTTATGACGAATTTCACTGTCTTTACGAGGCCCCAATCACCGCAGCTTTCCCTCCTTCGGGCGGACGCGCGGCGCGTCCTTCGTGTCCGCCCGCTAGAAAACAGGAAGATGCTCGATGCTTCAATGCATCTCGTTGCATGGGCGCAACGTTTGTTGGAAAACGCGTTGTTACCGCTGCGGTTTTGAGACTTCTCTTTAACGGCAACACGCAACATGTACGTTTAACGACATAATACATTATTGTTACTTAATACTTGTCTACTTAATATAAAATAGTTATCGGTCCATTGATTTCTTTTATGTAATTATAAACCACTAATAATCTCGAAAATTATCCATCCTTCGGTCGAGACATCGACAGGTATGTATTTACTTGCAGCCTAAATTCTTGTTGAATAATCATCAGGCCGAGATTAGTATTCGTGAGTTTTCGTTATCACTTATTTCACTCAGACTCCATTAGCGTTGGCATTTGAGTGACGTGTGCGAAGCTCGTCAATCTAGATCTTCAATTTTCGTTTATGGATACCCGAAAGCTGGATCCGGTATTTTGCGTTGTCTCGTGGGAGCTCCGACTCCTGTCTTAACGTTTTTCGAAACGCCCTCCGGGGTCTTCTTCGCGCCATTTAATTTAGGCTTCGCCGCCCTCCCTTTCGTCGAATCCGTTGGTCGGATACGATCGGAGCGATACTAAAATTATGCGTAATCGTCTCGGACTCGTTGATTTAATACGAAAGTATATATCTGGGAAACACGCGGGTGCGTGCAAGAATCGTTAATCCAATCACGAAATAATTTTTTATCTGAATCTTCGCCTTTCATTTCAATTCCCTTTATCGTTTACAAAAATGAGAAACAATACTCATCAATATATCGAGCTAACATATTCTAATATCGAATTGTATCGCTATGTATCTAATAAAATATTGCTTATTGTACATCTTTAAGATAGCGAGCTGTAATTTGCGAGCTCCTAGTACTATTTCTGATCCTCTCTCAACTAAATTCATTTTTAAGAAAGAACCGTTCATTACTTCAAGAAGGAACAGAGTCTTTTCCCTTAGAGGCTTACGTAAAATAGTGATTATAACTATAACTCTGGACTCCAAAAAAAATACTTGGTAGAATATGACGCGTCTTCTTGCCATAATCCTAGCACGTCGTTTTACTTCTAACTCTCTTCTAAGAAGTTAATTCCTCCTTGCATAAGCGCTTCCAGTTGTGAATACCGCAGCTTGGTTGTTTGAGTTGATGAGAGAACCGGCTAATAATCGTGGTCCAATAATTACCAGAACCCGTCGCTCATCCTGACAATTAATTAGAGATTGTCTTCAATCACGTCGCTCTCTCACGCTTCCACCGCTTCAACGTGACTTGTTCCTCTCTTTGGTCTCGCGACGCGCATTTATCCGGGCATCTAAGCGCTGCGCGAGAGCGAGCAGATTTGGCGAACGGAAGACGGGATTGGAGAGACGACGCCAAGTCCCTTGGGGACGCACGAAGGTGGTAATTAACGCTAACACGTGTCGGGCAAACATAGGCGAGGCTTCTGAGACTCCGACAAGGCCGTTGACATTTACTCCGCAATGCCGTCTTCGGAGTATCGCGTGTGCTCGCGTCGTCGTTTCCAAAATTTCTTTAAAATTAACACTTTTCTAAGCCTCATTGTTTGCCATGCAGCACGGACTCCCAGCATTCTTGCATATTATTGAATTTTAATGAAAGTCAATAAAAACTCTCTTTTAATGTATTCCTCTGTGAAATCTCACGCGATCGCTTACGCCGTGACAAATTGCAAAAATCTAATGAAGAATGGGCCATCTCAATTCTATCCTATTTAAACAAGCACGATAATGCGATGCTAGAAATGTTTGTTAAATTAAATTCATGCGGCTTGTGCGACGCGTGGAATGCGCTATGCGACAGTTCGTGTGAAATTGCAGAGTACTGTCGAGAGTTAAACACATCACATACTGCTACTCAATTATGCTACGCCATATACGAAGCGCGTATTCCTAAACGCGCGTTAATCGTGCAGCTTCAGACAATGTCCACAGACAGAAACGCGAAGGCATAGTCTCACCTGGGAATTTCCCTAACTCGAGGTCCGATTAGAAATGTAACAATGGCGACATCAGCCGGAGGACAGCAATTAGGAGCCGCGTGCGAAGGAAACTGGAGAAACTCGGCAATTATGCGCGACCGTTCCGAACGACGTGTAGCTTTCAAAGTTTGCCATGCGTATGTACAACTATATTTGACTTGGAAAATGACAATTTGCGATATTTGCTCTACAGTGAACCGAAGACACTAGGAAAAAAAAATTTAGTATCTTCGGCAAAATTATTTAATTGGTAATGAACATATTTTTTTTTTATTAACATGTATTTCGCGGAAGCAATTAAATTTGTTGTTATATAAAACAAAATATCTTGCTGTTAGAAAAATCTTTAATTAAACAGCTTTTGCAAATTTAACTGCTTCTGCGAAATACTTATTATTATTGTACTTTTGTTTCTTAGAAAAAATAATTTTATTAAAATAGTTTTTAAGCTACACTATCGCTCATTAATTTCAATACACTCCCAGATCAGTTGATTTCTTTATAAAAGATGAACGTGATACGTGTGTTTTACACAGAAATAAATATCTCTTACTGTTATGAACGCTTTCAGCACTTGCATGCATCGTATTTATACATTGTTTATAAAAAAATTATTAAAAACTTCACTTTTCGAAGAAATTGGATTAACAGTTGGTTAGTATCTGATCCCTGAAAATAAACAAAATACCTGCGCAAGGTTACGAGTAATATCGTAGTAATATCAGATATACTGCCCAATGTTATTTTGAAATCGATTCGTCAACATGTACACTGTGAAAGAACTTCGGTATTCGCCTTGTATTGTGATACCGTGAAAACTTGTTAAAACGAATAAAGTGGTCTCGCAAATGGCTTTCAAGGAGTTATCAATCGAAAAACGATATGCCATAGTTGCTTTAAGAAATGCAGGGCATAGTTTGCGTGAAACTACTCACTTGGAGAAGGTTTCTCTTGGTGGCGTATAATATACTCTTGCGTATTGAAATTAATGAGCGGTAGTGTATATATACTTATTTATTAATAAATTTATTTTATTTTATTACTCTCCTTGTATCGAAATTTTACTAATAACTCGGCATCTTGTGAATAATTTGAATTCGAAATATAAAATTAAGAAAAGAGGTTGATCGCTTCATCAAAGATCATCATCCTAAGTCCCTTCCCGTGTCCACGTCCTCCTTTGCAGTTACTGTGTTTAGTGGGGCAGACCGAAGAGTGCCAACTTTCCAGCGACTCGTCGGTCACTATTGTGCGAAAGGATCGCGTTGGAGGATCGCGGCTTCGCGTGCGGAATCAATCGCGCGAGGCCGCGCCGCAAGTGTTTGCCGAAGAATTTACACGGCGGCACGCGCATGTGTGCACAGGTGCGCATACACGCTCGGCTTGTCGGTCACGAGGAGAACGCGAGGTCGAAGAGCGAGTAGCAATCGAAATGGGTTTGTATACTGTGACGATATTACGCCGAACCTCGTGACCTACACCCATACGGTACACCGACCGAATTGCACCTAACTCGATTTGATCCCGAGTTTCAGTACTGAATAATTCCGTTTTTAAGTAGGAAGTCAGTGATTTTTCAATGTCTCAATATAGATAAGAAATCTCGTTATTTTTGTTACGTAATTATAATTCTATGATGAGAAATTCAACCATGCCAACTTGGGCTTAACCTTTAAGTATGTAGGTGGGATGGCCACGAGCAACGAAGTGTAGGATTAGAAATCTTGTTCTGGAAGAGAAAAATAAAAAGTATTGTCTACAAGTGTTGGAGTTCACTTTTTTTACATTCCTCTGTCTCCTAAAGGTTTAACTAATGTAAATTTAAATATAACAATAATAATAACGTTTCTTTGAGGTCAGCATCCCACCTACTTACTTACGTAACTTTTAATCACTTATCTAAAGATTAAGGGAACTGGAGGGTCAGATTACTGAAAATCTTTGACAATCTGAATAAAAGTACGAAAGTGAAATTTTGAGAAATATTTACATAACATATAATGAATAAAAAAATATATTTTTCATACTTACATAAATATACCGTTCCCTTTTCAAGAGAATCATCGTTTTACAATAATATCTCGACTCTCAATAGTCCAATCATGACGAATATTAGAAATTTTCAGGAGGCTTGCCGCTATCAGATAAACTTCTACAAAAAATAGATCGAACAAAAATTAACAAAATGACTATTATTAATAAAACAACTCAAGTCTGAGCTTTTGTTAGTAATAGCTGTCATTGTTAATTCTTATTACTTCTATTTCGTTAGAGATTCACCTAATAGCAGTAAATCTCCTGAAGATTTCTAGTTAAAATTTGCTATCAAAAACCGAACAAAATAAAGGAACCGATATATGTACTTCAGCTATATATTATATGGGCACATATCTTATATTTATATAAGTGTTTATTAATATATTTTTCTACTCTTTATATATTGCATAAATATCTCTCAAAGCTTCATTTATGCACATTTATCCAGTTCGTCACAAAAAACTGTCAAAAATAAAAATTTGATCCTCTAACCTTCTTAAACATTCAGACGCATCTCTGTTGGAGAAGAAGACATAAGACGGCAGATGTAAAAAAAAAAATCTTTAGGTGTATCATATCAAGACGCACGGTTTATTATTTTCAGGGCGATCGGAGATCGCACCGTTCGCTCTAATTGACGATGCAGTCCGTTGTCTGGCAGTCGAAGTGGCAATTAGTCAAGGATCATTATACCGTGTTCTCGAATCGGGCATAGCCGGTAATCCGATAACCCCTCGGGTCGCCACGATGAGCCGCGGTACATTTCCGGTGTAACGGTCCAGATCATACGAATTCCCGCTACGTTATGACTCCGCGATACCCATTTCTTACTGTACGTACGACCTAGCAATTCGCCGAGAGAGACTGTTAGGTCGCGGTCGGACTGGGGATATTTACGATACTTCCAGCATCGAAATATCGATACTTCGCTTACGGTACTCCGACAGTACCGATAAAACCATTTTACTCACGATTTTACTTCAAGGGTGCCCGCAACATTACTTTTTCATACCTCGGAAAACTGCTTCTTTCAGAAATAACATGTTAAAAGTTGTAAGAAATAGTGCCTAATTAATCATTCGAGCACATCCAGCACGAAACAAAACGTTTACGCAGCAAGAAAGTAGAAACGGAAGTAACTTGAGATCCAGCGCATACCGTAAGACGTAGCAGGACCCAACAAAAAGCGGGATGAAACGTAGGGGAAAAACTCAGAAGCGAGAGAATAGATCGTAAAGCTTCAGACCAATCGCGCGGAGGGACGGATTCGAAACACACCAATTTAACGACGAGCCGTCCCTCGTCCGCTCGTGCTCCGCGCATTAAGCCATCGATTTTCTCCGGCTCGTTCATTTTCTTTCGCGCGGGCTCCAGATCCCGCGGCCCGCGGAGAAGAAAGAAAGGATACGAGGCACGAGCCCGAACGAACAAACGAACGGACGGGACGCACGGACGGCGGGAACTTAACGACCCGAACGTAATACCGCGAGGAACGCGAGTAGGAATGAGGAAACGCCGTGAGCCGTTAAACTTATTTCGTCCGGGATGTCGCGGGGGATTTGGCGAACTCGCGGTTGCGGCCGCCACAACCTAGATCAAGCTTTCAATCAGCGAAATTTGCGTTTTGCCGCGGAGAAGACATCTATTACCTTCAATCACGTGCCGGAGAATTTATGCGTTTCAAGTCTCCTATCTTTCTACAGTTTCTTAACCCTTTAAATTGTAATGTCGGTATTATGGATCGTTATTGAAACTTTACTTGTCAATAACTTCCTTGACATCCACAAAAAGTGTTCTAAACTCACAGTACACAGAAAAAAAATTAGTATCAAATCAAGAATTCATTATTTTATATATAAGCAAGAATATAAAATTTTCTTGGAAGAATTTATAATCTTAAACAGACATAATATGCTTACATGAAGAAAATTTTTCTCTTCATGTAAGCAAATTATGTCTGTTCAAGATTATAATTTCTTACAATGAATTCATACAATGAATCTTGATTTAATGCTAATTTTTTTTCTGTGTACCTTTATATGTCATCCCCACCAAACATTGCAGTCTCGTTATATTTCGCTAAGAACGTGTTATGTGAAACTATTGAAAAATTGTAGCGGTCCCACAGGCCGGGATTTACCATTTACGTTACTTTTTCGTAGTAGTGGGCTCGTATTTCTTCATCTACGTCTTATTTATACATTTTAACTCTTATTCACTAGTCTGGTGGTATATTTTCATGTTAAGAAAATTCGTATTCAATTTGTTTAGGATTTTAAAAATTTTTCGAATGGGAGTAACGATTTTTTTGAAAATTAGCCTTTTTCGAACTTTGATCCTAAATAACTCCCGAACGGGTCAACGTATCAACTTTCGCTTTGTACCAAAAATTTTCTTTTTTTATGTTCTTTCAAATGATATATTGCATATGGAGAGTTCCATTTGAAATATTTGAGCTGGGGTTAAATATCCCGCGAGAGCGAGACTTCTTGAAGGAAGCAATTTCTACAATACCTTCAACAATAAACATCTCAAAATGATCAAACATACATGTATTTTGCGATTTTTCATAATTTTCAACCGTTTCCAAAATATATTGGATAAAGTTCTACAGACTTTAGAGAAATCTTGTATATGAGATTTTTTGCTAATCCTCACATTAAAATATCTTTCTTTGCCTCTCTCATTTGCAAGTATTCAGAATAATTGAAAATAAATATTTCCTTTTCGTTATAAAGAACTTATAAAATTAGCAGAAATGATAGCGGTCTATCAGACCGCTGTTTAGTAATAGTGTGATTCTTTCGAACGTTACACTTTAAGGGTTAAGATCACTCGAGCCTATAGCTCCTGAATCTCGGAATTCTTAGTTTCTCGGAATCGCGGATCCTTAAATCGTTATGTCCGCGGGACGTTCTTGAGCGCTTGGCTCCCGACTACTCGTAACTCGTTAAGTGATCTTCGAACTCTCGTAGTATCGCATTATATTACAAAAACTTAATATATTATATTATAAAAACGTAACTCGAGATATAGGTATGGAACGACCTGAATATTTTTTTTTTTGACGCGTCTATAAAGGGTGTTCCTAACGCGTAGCGTGCACCGCAAGTCGGCGAGAGACTCATCCGGCACTGATTCTCAACGGTATCCGCAAAAAGGGGCGAATTATAGCGCGTCGGCGCGGCGGCGCATGAGAAAATTTGCATAGAGGCCGTGGAAAGAACCGCGCGAGGGGCGTCCTCCTCGTCGTCGTCGCCGTGTCGTCGGGATTAACCGCGTCCAAGACGCACGATAATCATCATAACGGGCACATCCTTCCACCGAGAGAATCCCTTGCCCGGCTCGCTCGCGCTACGTAGTAGATACGCGATTCCCCGAACACGCTTCCTCAATGTCCGAGACGGCCGGTCTTTCGTCACCACCGAGACATGCACATATGTACAACCTACTTGTATTCAGATGGAACATAAGTCAATAGAGCGCGACGAATATTTTAACTGTAGATAAGTGCGGAATGGCCGACGTATTCGTGTCGACCGCAATGCCAGAGATTAAACAAATTAAACGTGTTATTAAGAGACATTTGTGCGAGGAGACACGTCGCTCTGAGTGTAACGCTGTAATTCGTAAGATTCTGCTATTTTAATGCCGATTAATGTCACTACACTGAGAGAAAAAATTGTAGTAATGGCAACTATAAGGGGACAACCATATAAATTTTGTTAATATAATTATAATATATAGTTAAGTGAACTGTATTGTAGTTATTGCAACCAAGTTAATGGTTAAGAGAACTAATAAAAAATAGTTGTAGTATACTATATAATATAGTAATTACAACTATTTTTTATTAGTTTTCGTAACCATAAACTTAGTTGCAATAACTAATATAGTCCACTTAACTATATATTATAATTATATTAGCAAAATTTGTATGGTTGTCCAAGGGGACAATTGTAGTGGTGGCAACTATAAGGATAATTGCCACCACTACAATTTTTTCTCTCAGTATATGATATTATATATCGTAGCTTCTCTTACATGGATGTTCCATGTCCGACCGAAATTATATTCTCACTTATACATGAAATAATGATAATCTTGCTTGTACACTATTTAATCTTCTTTAAAAAATTTGATAATCTTAAACTTCAGTAAAATATTGCATTTTAATTTTAATATTATAATAGTCATCTAAAGAATACAATATGATAGTTTTGATCACATAGTTTATTATATAAATAAATTCTCATTTTTTATTTGAAGGTATTATTTTCTAACCGAAGCTTTCTCCTCTCAATTTATGAAAATTATTATTGAATAATGAGAATATATTTTCCTTGATGAAACTATTATAAAAAATTCTTCATATAAGCAAGTCTTTTTAAGGTCATATAATCTCCTTTCAATATTCAACATTTCGAAAATATAAGTGTATTCTTATAATAAGAATATTCTTTTTTCTGTGTATTTGTTCTGGAAACTTGGAAGTATGTTCACGCATTTTTAGAGATTTTTTCCAATCATTTTAAGTAGACGAAAAAGTAGTGTTGAATGCGAGATGTCCTTTTTCATTTTAAACCATAAGAGTTAATATCGATCTGCTCGCACTCTGAATAACGTCTTTAAAATACATTAGGATTCTTAAAATTCTTCGGATCGCGCGCGAACCGTTGTGACGAATGATAGCGCGCGATTCCCAAAGCGCTGTGAAACTATTACAATAAGAACAGAGGAATACGGTATCCGAAATCGCGCGAGAATCGCTTTCCGAGGAAGCGAGAGCGAACATAACGGAAATGCATGCCGTCGGCGCCTCGGATCCGCTTCGTGTGCTGAAATATGCCCAGGATGCGCTGCTTTAGACGTCTATTCTTATACCGGATCGTTGGCGAGGTGAATAAGATTGATGGCCAAGGTATGACGGTGCCGGCCATTTGCGGTTATTAAATGCATTACAACCCTTTCATTGTACTCTCCTTCGTTTGTTATCAAAGATCCGAAAGAATCTTGTAATATCTGCGCTCGTTACACGCGATACTCGTTTACTACAAATAAGTAAAAGTATCGCTTAAAGACCCTAGTTAGGCGTCTCTACATCTGCATCATGCGCGACTGAAAGGGCCCAGGCTAGGGCCGGGAAGGGGCACTGAATTTCCTGGCTCTGTATGATACTCTGTAGCATCGCCGCGCCGTTGCGCTATTATGCGAGCGCACGCACGCGATTCCCGGCGACGTTCGCGGAACGTTCGCCAAACGACGGCGCTCGCGAGGGCCCGAGAACGTGCATATCGATGCCGCGCGGTGCGGCGCGGCGCCGTTGAAGGAAGACGAGACGAGAGGCTCCTCTTTTCCCCTTCACTCTCTTTCTCTCGCTACTTTCAGCGAGGAATCAGTAAGTACAGGTACCGGCGTCTTCCGCGCGCCGCGCCGGTATGCGCGAGCGAGGCATACTCTCGGTGGCATCAGCATCGGGCATAAGAGAGTACCGATACTCATATACACGTAATCGGATACCGTGGGCTCGCTCGTCCATGCCCGCGGAGTGGTCCGTCTGCTCGGGCGTGAATGCGGAAACGGCCACGCCGGTTACATACGTCCGCGTTACTTCCACCGCTAGACATTCCGCGCTGGATTTCGCGCGAGACGCGACAACAACGGGGAAATATATAATATCCGTTCGAATCGCGAAGACATCGCGCTATTGTACACCCAGATAAAAGTTATGTTTAAATTGATGAAATCGTTCCTCATTGACATGAGAGAAATGTTTGGTAAAATCGATCAAAGTTTGGGTGAACAGCGATCAAATGAATTTTATAGTGATAGTTACTAATATAAAAATAAATATTTATTATGTAAACGAATAAACAAATAGAGTAGAATTAAGTGCTAATTAGGTGCTTCAAGAAATAATGAAAATAAATCGAAAATATATATTACAGAACTTAGAGTCGGTCGAACGGTTGATTCATAAAAGAGAAGTTATCTTAAAAAATTAGGTGTTCGGACAAATTTGGTACTAAAAAATTCCTTTTTTAATATCATTTAGAGATATCAAGTCGCCGAATTATGTACTCGTTCCGTTTGGTCAGTATTCGATTTTAAAGATGACTTCTCTCTTGTCAGTCAACCGCGCAACCGATGTTTAAGTTCGAGTACTTGCCAAACTGAACGAGCACCAAATTTGGCGACTTGATATTTTTTAATAATATTAAAAAAGGAATTCTTTGATACCAAATTTATACGTGCACTTAATTTTTTTAAGATGACTTCTCTCTTGTGAACCAACCGCGCAACCGGCTTCTAAGTCCTGTAATATATATTTTCGATTTATTTTCATTATTTCTTGAAGCACCTAATTAGCACTTAATTCTACTGTATTTGTTTATTCTTTTACATAATAAAAACTTATATTTTTTGTTAGGCGGGGGCTAGTTTAATGTTAAGCCAGCCCCATTTCTTTTTTAATTTTAAAATTAAAGAAATTTTATAACTCACCGAACCGATGCGCAACAGCGGAGTTGTAACACAGCAACATTAATCTGTAAAAATATAATCCAAATTATAATAGCGTTCAAAATAATAATATGCGAATGAATAATATTCACAAAGAAAAGAAATCATAAAATCTTTACCCAAAATATTATTAAAGTATAGACTACATATTTTACATTTATGGTAAGTATTATAAAAAGATTAGTATTTATAATATTTTATACACTGAGAGAAATGTTTGGTAAAATCAACCAAAGATTAGTGATCAAATGAATTTTATAGTGATAGTTACTAAATATATAGTTGTTTTGACCAAACAATTTGTAGTCTTAATCAAATAATTATTTTCATACAACAAATTACAAAAGTTTTGTTAAATGTAACTAAGTTTTTGGTACCATAACTACAAATTTCATTTGATCACTATTCTACCAAACGATTTCTCTCAGTGGTTTCTTCAAGTTGAAGTAAAAATGCCTTTGAGGAAAATAAAAAATTAATTGATTTCAAGAAATGATGTTATTGGCCTTTTTTGAAGTAAATAAGTTATTTGTTATAATGTAAGAAATATAATTTAGTTGTTCTGATTTTAAAAATATATTTTTTCATTTAACAAAAGATTTGCGTTGCACATTCAAACTATTTCTTTAATTCTAATAAAAGGAACAATTAAAAAATTTTTACAAATTAAAGAAAATTTTCTTTAAACGTATAGCAATGCACAAATTTTTTTTTACTCGAAGAAACTTTTCTCTGGGTATATTAACGACGGGCATAAATATTCGCGCGGTGCATCACACTGAGAGAAATCGTTTGGTAAGATCAACCAAAGTTTGGTTAAATAGTGATCAAATAAATTTTGTAGTTACTGGTACCAAAAACTTTGTTACATTTAACAAAAAAAAAACCAAAAACTTTTTGCAATTTGTTGTATGAAATTAATTATTTGGTTAAGACTACAAACTGTTTGCTCAAAACAACTATATATTTAATAATTATAACTATAAAATTCATTTCATCATTATTCAACCAAACTTTGGTTGATTTTACCACACATTTCTCTCAGTGCATGCACCGTCATCTCGAGAGGTGAGACGCACGATACAGAGGCGGAGAAAAATTTAGATAAAGAAAGAGCTCTCGGGACAGCGCATTTCGAAAAACAAGGGGGAGAGAGAGACTTCAATACCATTTCGCTCGCGTGTTGTATTAAAATGAAGGAGCTGTACACGAGAGACTGAGTTGTCACGATGGGACGAGCAGAGGGGGTGAAAGAGAAAGAAAGAATCCAATTAGGACGAGAGTCGACGAAAGCCGACTGCCGTAAATGAAACTATTTCGAGTCCGCCGTGTATCCCGAGACGACGACGTTCATTTAACGTTCGTTATTACCGTCGTCGTCGTCGTCGCGTCGCAGCGAGTGCCATAATCGACGATCCGAGATGCGCGAC
>QKQZ01021737.1:0-24818 GCA_003595255.1 Solenopsis fugax | reverse complement strand
TTATATTATATATATATATATATATATATATAATAAGATAATTAAATTTTAATTTTGGAATAATTTAAAGCAAATTATGCATTATAATTTTTATAATGCATAATTTGCTTTAATTTAAATCTTTAGAATTTTATTCTAAAAATTAAATTTAAATCAATTTCGTAAATCATTTATTTATGTTTCATAAATTTATTTGCAAAAACAACTTTTCTTACCCCAATATACTGTCTACATAATCATAAAACGTGTTAATTATTATTTGAAATTGCATATTCAACCAAATCCGCTTAAAATATTTAAATACGTTTTACACACTGCACAGATAAGTAGTTTATTCAATCGTGAATTAATTAGTCAGGATATTATAATGTTTCTGTGCTGATATGATTTAAAGCTTTTAATCCGACAATTGCAATATGCAGCTGAAAGATTATAACGAAATTCCATTTGCAAGGGAATTTATGTTCTAGATTATTGGATATTAATAAAATCGGCGTATTACCTAAAATTTGTTGGATTAAAGTCTTTTAATAATTTATGGCTGTCTGCGATTGCTATGTCTATATTTTTATCATTCGTGTAACTGAAATAAACTTTATAAAGAAATATCATATTGTTCAGAACAAAAGTTTTAATTTCCAACGATTCTATATGCCTATATGCTATGAATTTTTCATTTAAATATCTCTCTATGCACGCGACATGATTCCGATACTATACTAAAAAAAGATTTAAAAAATATATATATTGAGTGAAATAATGCCAAATATTTAGTTCATATAACTAAAAATAACTTTATTTTTGATGTGTTAAAAATTAAAACTGTGGTTTTACAAAAAAAAGTTATAAACCTGTCCTAACTTACAAGGAGAGGCCCCCTAACTCTGAAATTTAAAAAAATTATGAAACTTTGACATAGAGGATATCCTGACATGTAGTAAACAATTTTTCTTTTCTGCCCGAATTCACTCTGAAGAGCTAAAAATCAACTTCTGAAGATTAACTCATTTTTCATTTTTACTTTATTATTCATCGACAAAATGAGATAAAACAAAATTTTAAAAAGAAAATTTATTTCTTGTAACAAGATTTATCAATTAGGAAATTCAATTTAAAAAATTTAAACAATTATATAAAATGTATAAATAAAAGCAAGAGCAATATATTCTCGATATTCTGATATTTTCATGGCTTCTTTACAATACTGTAATTCGGTAGGGGCTTCTTTTCGATTAAAAAAAATTGTTTATTATAGATCAGAATATTCTCTATGTACTGCCAAAGTAATAATTTATAATTTTTCGAATTACCGAGTTGGGGGCTTTTTCTTGTTAATATTACCAAGTGGCAATTAATTATTAAACTAAGTTTTTTAAATCTTATTAATTTATCAATATAAAAAGGTTAATAAAGCTTCATCCAGTCATCTATAAGGATTATATTATCTATAGAGAGAGAGAGAGAGAGAGAGAGATAATACAGAAAATGATAATGGAAGTTTTGAAGAGATACATGTTCTCTATTTGCAGGATCAGGTCGTCATTCCGAGGAATCGGCAATGTGTGCCATGTTGTTACCTAACATGCCCAAGTTCCCTCTTTACGAGCTCAGTTGCCTCATATTCTTCCTCGTACCGATGTTGTCGATAGCAGTGCTCTACGTGAGGATGGGCCTCCGAATACAAAGCAACGGTCTCGGGCGCAGCATCGAGGGCTCTGTTCACGGAGAGACGAGGCAGGCTCAATCGCGAAAAGCCATCATCCGAATGCTCAGTAAATTTTCGTCTTTTTCATAACACCACTACGCCACATCCGTACGACGCAACACAGGGAAACGTGCAGTAGAACCCGCGTGTAACGCGCCCCATCCAATTTATCGCATCCCACCAACACCGCGTTTCATTTCGATAAGCATTTGTTTTGCACTCCCTCGAAAGGCATTATGTCGTATGTTTTATAAATCACACTGATGTGATGGAATTTCGTATTGCCGCGTAGATTTGTTTCAATGGTTCCCATTTATCAATGGGAACAAAGTCGAAAAATCCGAGAATAGTCACCTGGGGTGATTTTAACGTCCCCAACTGTCTGAGAAAATATAGCTCAGTCGTAATATCTTCCTTTTAGTTTTCTTTATTGAATTATCTTTTCTTACTTTTAATTGAAGTATAAAAATCATCCCCCAAATGAACGTTTATTACGCAATGAAAAACTAGACGATTATTCTCGAGTTAAACTCAACGAGAAGCGAACGGAATTTTTAAAATAATTATGCTGCAAAAGTGCTCGCGTTTTATAAAACTGAAGTTTTCATAATTGCAGGTGAAACATATGGAAATTTTATCTGAAAAGGGTAACAAATATTTGGCAAAAAGAGTATGCGCCGTTACATCTTGCTCAAGCGTATACCTCGATATTTTCAATGTGCGATAAATTGCAGGGAGTCATATTGCGAGCGCAGTTTTCAAGAAAATAGTTATTACGGAGGTGTCAAAATTCCATGCGGCAACCACATGGTTTTCATTTTCGCCCGCGCGCACGTTTCACGACGATAGATCGTGAAATAGACATCAAAGGTCTGTAAGGTAACTGACGTAATATCGGATAGTTTTCAGCCCGACAACCTGTCGACCTGGAGTTCTCACTCTTCATCAATCTCACAGCGAGACATCCGACTGAAAGTTCTTATCCTTTGTTATTATAATATCATGGTATTTTTTCTTCCTTTATGAAGCACTTGAATGCATCTCCTTCAGTTGATGCAATCTAAAGTTAGCTTGCAATTTATCGGCTATTATAGCAATGAAAAATGTATCCAACGTCGACAAAAAGAGTGATGCTTGCATAACACATTATTTTCTTGATCTCCAGAGATACGCGGAATTTTAAATATTATTCCTTGTTGTGAGTAGGACGAAGAATGTTATTCTTCAAACAGTTCTTTTTAAAAAGGAATAAAGATACTGCCGATCGTAGTGTGTACCATAAGACAGCATTATTTTTAAATTTCTGGTATCTTCAATTTCTCATTGAATACATTCAGGAAGAAATGCTCATGTCAGAAGAATAAATCTAAATATTAGAAAATGTTAAAGTATGAGGTTACTGCGGGCAGACATATTCGGGAAAGATGCGGGCAAAATATATAAATAAAATTCTTTTGTTAAATTTTACATGCGCTTGACCATTACCTGCAAAAATCTATTTGACATAATTCATTATTTAAATACTAATTCAAATTAAATGAGATTTAAATACCTAGTACAATTACTCTTTTTAGTTTTATTACTGTTGAAAGAATATTTTCCTTTTACATAAACGTCACTCGTTCCCAACAATGGATTAATATCATTCTTCTATGTCGGCTTTGTAAACCTTCGTGCAGAATATTCTCACGAAGATAGATAACACAGAGTCAATTGCAGCATCGATTAATCATCAAGCTGCTTCTGGTTTCCCAGTTGACCATGAAGATAATGCGGCGCTGTTAAAACCTATAAGGTTTCGTGCATCGCAAATTCGCCGATTCACGGTAGCAAAATATCGCTTGCAGAGCATTCAAGCGTGACAATGTAATAAATTATGCGCGTGAGAACCTGTCTCGCACGTGATATAGCAAAAGTGTCATTTAAATTTCCACGAATACAGCTGTGTTCCGTCGTTCCCATGTTTTTCTCAGCACCGCTTCGCATAAATTCTCTTATTTGGTGTTTAGTTCTGAATCCATCGCCATAACGTACTTATTATTCTAAATTCACAATTTAAGATACTCGACGGTAATGAATATTGAATTCTTTCCATTTCTGATGTTTCCAATATCACGCTATTTCAAAGAATAGAGAGTACAGAGAGTATGCATTTTTTTTTATCATGAATACGTTTCCATAATCAATATAAGGAACCAATAAAGCAACATTTCCATGTCTGCATTCGTGATGAATGATCAGATATCACGGAATAGAGATCGATGAATTTGTATTACAGGTGACATTTTTCTCTCGGGGTAGATTCACAAAAAAATCTTGTAACGAATAATAATTAACAAAACGTTCGGAGACACTTATTTTTTCATTAATTTCAAGTTTATGTTTTAACATTTTATTTGATTATTAATTTTCTTTAAACGAAAATCATACTACTTCAGAAAACATTTTATTTAAAATTTTATTAGCAAGTTGTTTAATTAGTCTTGAAAGTCAAATTTGTTTTCAATGAGTCGAAATTAAGTAAGAGTTACGCTCAAGCTTTTATATCATTCTCGATTAATCCCCTCTTTGCGTGGAGCTCCTCGTGCATTCTCCTTTGCCCATGAAGTGGGGACTACGATGAAAGATACCGATGGCTTCATTCCACAGGTGCGGTCGTGATAACATTTTTTATCTGCTGGGCGCCCTTTCACGCTCAGCGCTTAATGTACGTGTATCAGGTGTCAGCCTTCGACGACATTAACGAGTGGCTGTATCCGCTGGGCGGTTGCCTGTACTACTTCAGCACCACCGTGAACCCGATCCTGTACAATGTGATGAGCGCCAAGTACAGATTGGCGTTTAAGAAAACGCTGTACTGCTCACCGACGAGCCCCATTATCACGAGGGACGACCTCAGCAGCATGAAAGATAGCACGGTATGCGGATGCCCGTCCAGAAGAGGGTCTCAGGTGGTTCGCATAAGAAGTGTACACTACCAACGTAGCATTAGGTAAGCGTTAATTTAACGCACACAAAATAACCCCCCTCTCCCCGCTATCAATCCTATAAGAACCGAGTTTATTCGTTTATCATAGAAAAAAAGATTTCGAAGGTTTAGTTTCGAAATATGAACATTTACAGCTACTCTCTAAATTCTTTGGAGTGGAATCTCACTCTTTTGGAGTAGAATTCCACTCTAAAAGAGTGAAAATCCAGCCAGTCGGTTGGATTTCCACTCCAAGGAATTTAGAGAGTACATTTAAATTCTTGTTACTAGTCATTTCAAAGCTCGACTTGGCAAACGCTCCTTATCGTCAACACAATATGAATATATAATTAGAACAAGCGCGATTTTCTTTTCATTTTCAGATGCAACGTGTCGCACGCGAGCGCGATGTTTCGTTCGCCGATAAGACTACGTTACGACGACGAGGATGACGACGCGAGCCATGTTTGCGACGTGGACAGGATGCAGTGCGACGTCCTCAGTCCTGACACACAGCCACAAGATACAAAGAGATCCTCCTTCGTCGCACATTCAAGTAACGGCAGAACAAAATATCAATCAAGTGAGAAAACGAGAGACAGCGTCTCACCGATCGCGGCGAACGAGACGTGTATCTGATCCCCGGTTTATCCCCGCGGGAAAAAGAAGAAGTGCTGCGGCGCGAGGATCATAAGGACTACTCGCGTTCTCAACAAGAAACTACCATATCGCTTTCGCATACGCGACGAGACTGACGCGCACTATCCAGCGTTAAACTTCCAAAGACAGACGTGTCGCGTTGTCCTCCCCGAGGAGCGTATCCGTAGAAAAGACGAAGACTCAAGTTTCGTGGAAAGTTGCGTTTGAATGACGTTTCGCAAACTCTACACAAGCGAAATTGTGAAATGTTTGTCGCGAACGATATGTTGAACGAAGAAAAATTTTGCATTAATAAGTTATATTTGTTTACTGCAACATTGAATGGTATCTTCAATGAAGATTTCGCGAAGTTAATCGAATTCCACGCGAAATTAAATGAATGAATTAATTAATGTGAGGTACACTTCGTAAATTCGCGCTAATAAAGAAAATATATGAATGGCGAAATATCAAAACGAAATTTAATCTGATAGACCGCAAATAAAGTTTATAATCAGTGTGTGCAATTCTAAGTGTAGAAGACTGGAAGAATGTGAAAAGAAAAAAACTTGGATATTTCAGAGTTCAAGCAATAATAATTGATAAACTTCATTAAAAAAATCTTCATTAAAAATCTTTTAATTATAATTTTACAAAATATTAATGAGATCGTGTATTTGCTAATTTTTCTAATTTTTCAATAATTATTTTATCAGTAATTTTAAAAATATCACAAACTCTAATTTACATGTAAAATATATTCATTTAACATTTTATTTCTATGCAATAGTAGCAGTAGTAGTAATGAAAATGGATGAGACTATATCAATCCCTAGACATCACCTAGATTAAAGAGTTCCTCTGTAACTACCATTTCTTTTTCTTTAAGCTTAGTAGAGACAGTTTGATCCTAACACAACTTCCAAATTTCTTTTAGGTTTGACATAACTTCAGGTTCTTAGGCTTATGGCCTAGTTCCTTAGGCCTTAATATAAGCCAGCCATAAGCCTTGTATCTGCGATGCTAGAAATCGGTCCGAGATTTCGGACAGAAACAGAATTGACCAATCGCATTAGTCAATTGGATGAATTATTCAAATGCGATTAGTCAATTCTTTTTCTATCTGAGATCTCCAATTTTTCATCGTGGATACAAGACATATCCCAGGTTTCCTTGGATATGTAAGCCTTTGGAAAATAAAATGTAGCAATCTCGGCAAAGGTACTCAATAATTTGCCATTGTTTTTTATGCGAGAGATGGCTATCAATTAAGAAATTTTATATCTTCTAGGATTTATATAAACCTGGATCTGGCAGAGAATATTTCCATATAAATAACAAAAAATCTTTTGAGAATAAAACTGCTACGCAAATAATTTTTCTAAAAAAACATTTTTTAAGAGTTACGCTATCTCTTTTTACGTTTAATGAAATTCTCTAACTGTGCATCGAGTATCATATTGCATGATCCATTAAAAACATTGGTTCTCGTCTTGGTAACTCTATTTCGTTTCTCTATTTCGTCATTCATAGAATTTCTTTGTGAAGTAATTGAAAATTCTATTGACGCTTCGTCTACGTTTGACAATTGTTAGATGTGCAAGTGTAAAAAGGCTACAAAGAGTGCACGAAAAAACGAATGATCTTGACACAATAAAACGACATGAGCGACGTGTCGATGGGGACTATCCACTTCCAGATCGTTCAAAGGAATTGCCCGGACACGTGAGGAAAACGCTCGATAATGAGATGCGAAAAGTGAAGAGCGGAGAAACGTGAATTTCTCTTGAAAATCTTTCGTCCGTCGGAAAAGGGAACGACAGATACTTATCAGATCCTCGATATACCACCGGGACAGATAGGACACGCGTCTCGGACAGTCTCTGTGGACTCGGCCAACAGCGCATTTAATAAACACCTATGCGTATGAATAACCCTCAAAGAAGATCACGTCCCGGATCGAAGCTTTCACAGGATAAACAGACATAAACTGAAGTACAATTTTTGAAAAAAGTTCCCGAAAAAAGTTAAGCCTGTTTCCCAAAAAGAGAGCTCGTTTATCGCGTACGTGTTCCTCCTCGAAAAGATGAAAAAGTGTCCGTGTGTACGTGTGAAACGGATAAAAGGTATCGGTAAAGAGGGCTTTCGTAATGTATTCGTACAGAAGATTGCTCGCAAGCGGTATCCAATAACAGCTAATCTTGAGGGAACGCCAAAAAAATTACTTTTCGTGCCTCAGATACAAAATAGCCAGTGAGCAGGGAATTCAGATGCTACCGAGAGGGAGAACTGGGCGTGGGAGGTGGAGAAAGAGAAAAGGAGCAAAATCAAAATCAGCCGGGATTCGCGTACTGTCACGGCTACCCCGGGGGGCTCCATTGTAATCGGAGGATTTTCATTTTCAGAATGTTCCCGGGTGAAATGAACTGTCGCTGAGATGTATCGATTATCGAGACAAACGCTCATAAGCCCGGAGGGTCCGGTCGCAGAGTGTTTTTTTAGCTTTCTGCTCATCCGCGGGCGGTAAACGCGGGGTTGCGATTGAAAATTCTCGCGCGAGAAGAGCCGCGAGCGGCTCTCACCGCGGTCCAGCGTTGCTGCATCGTGCTTCGAGCACGATGGTATGCCCGACTCAACAGTATCTGTACATTGTAAATGTAACAAGACGTATTATGACAAATGAAACTTGGCTTTCTAATAATTGTTGTTTGTCTATTAATTTTTGCGGATAATACCTGTATTACACCATCGTTTTTATTATTAACGAGCAAAATTTTATTAATGGCGTTTCGTTAAAACTTAATGAAACTGATAGTAACATTAGTAACAGTAACGCAAAAATTTCAAAACGAAATCTGATTACAGAATTTATCATTCGATAATGTCATTTGCTAATAAAAGAATATAAAAATATTACGAGTTATTTTTATATAAAAACTGTGAATTATCTGTTCTCAAATTAACGTATCAAATACAATAAATTAATGTTTCAAATGTTCTCGATTATGTATATATACGTTAAAAAATATTCCTCTGAATATATTATTTCTCTGAATGATCAGAGTAGCGATCAAGTAGCTTTTTCCCTACGTCGAAAATATGAAAAGTGAGCATTTTTGCACATTTTATTGAAGTTAATACACGGAGGAATTTTTCACTACTCCTGGCGAGAAAGTTACATGATCGCTAATCAAATCCACAAAATTACCAGAAACACAAGTTAGATGATTCTAAGGTAAGTGTACCGCGACAGAACGTCAAAGGAACTACGCAACTTGTATAGTAACTTACAAATTAGCATTATAACATTTCACGCAAAGCAAATTAGTAAGACTTATGCAGGCGTAAGATCTTATTATGCAAGCATCGTGATAGTATTACCCCTAAAGCTATTTTGTCGAAATGACAATTGAAACATAGTATTATAAATAATTTCTAGCTCGCAAACAATCGATTTAATATTCAACTATAAATTGTCAAATAGATGTTGGTATATTTATATTAGGTCTTACACATATAATTATAACGTTGTTCTTTAATCTGGAATAATTATGCTGTAATGAGTCTGTCCGGAGTCGTTTTATATTAACTCCCCCAAAAGAATCTTCCAGAAAATTGGTAACGTTATCATGGCGAGGTATTAAATTTTACGCTACGAGGTGGAACGCATGTAAAGGGTTCGCATTAAGAGTCGAGGGATTTCCTCAAGAGAACATCCCGCGCCCTCGCTGTTTCTCGCATTATTTCCGCCTGTTTAATTAAAGCAAAGTTTAATTATATACTTCCCTAGACTATCTTTCTCGGTAGAGATAACACCGCGGAAAATTCATTCACAAATTCTTGAGATGAAAATCATTATTTTAGGTTCATTATCATAATTACGTCTCCCTAAGAAAGAAAATTACATGTGTGGAGTGTGCCGGCAGAGAAACTCCAAAATAAAAGAAGCTAGAGGTAAGACTAAAAATTTCGTTGGAGATATTCGACCGTTAATGTAATACATACAAATTGAAATAAGAACGCCTTCTACGGTCAAGCTGGATCTTAGTGCTTTCTATAAATTTTACTTGTGTGATTTTTGAAAAAAGGTATATAAAAATCAGTAAAATTTATAAAAAGCACTAAGATCCAGCTTGACCGTAGAAAGCGTTCTTATTTCAATTTGTATGTAAAAATATCGTATTCGCCTAATATTAAGTTAACATTCCAGCCAATAAAAATAACGTCATTATAAATGCTTGATGAACAACGGTGACAAAAGTTTCTGGCGTTTAGCAAGTTCGCGAAAAGTATAAATCCACTTAATGCAATTGCAAGTTTCGCGTTTCTATTCCATGCTGTATTCATCGGTTCGCAAAGTCCCATAACCCAATCCCCATTTAACAGTCGAATAAAGCGAGGTGCAAACGTAAAAGTCCTCGATACAGTAGTTCTCGTCGTTAATCAGATTAAATCGATCGGCGCGGCGGGTCGCATCTGCCTCAAAAGATTTAATTGCGCGATCATTACTTTCCGCGGGAATTGGGACTTCGAAGTGCAGCGTTGGAGTGCCGCAGCAGCTAACTTCGTTGCTCGTTAATTTACGAAGTTCTAAATAACTTCCGTGCCGCCGCCGACCAATCGCCGACTGTCGGAGAGGTCGGCGTGCCATCGATCACTCGAATCTTCTCTAATTAAGACCTCATCGGTGTGATTAATGATTATTTCGTTAACGCTCGTGAAAACGCTCGAGCGAATCGAAGCGGGAAACACATCGGATTAGTTAACTGTGAATGCAAAGAGAAATACTGTTGCAATCTTGAATTTAATGGCTTTGAAAATTCTTTCTCTTTTCGTTCAAGCTACCGAATAAGGAGGATTCACCTTCGGTGAGGATTGAAACTGATCGAGAACATTAAAAATGTTCTATTGTATGCACTAAAAATTAAATTGTATACAAATGAGAGACATAGGAAAAATGAGAAAAAGGGTAGAAATAGGTTTATAAATTATAAGCCTTATAAATTATTAATTTATAGCTAATGGTATTGAGAATGTACTTATAAAGATGTTAATGTGCATTTTAGTCATTATACTTTCATCATTTATTAGACGTCAAACAAAGATAGAATAATAAAAAAGCGCGCGAACATCTTTATAAGCACAATTTGAATGTGAGTCAATATCTTTCTCGTATTGCTATTTATCTCATATTAATATTTTTAACATTATGACATACCAGTTTGTGACAAAAGTAAGTTACTCAATTCCGGAAGTCTGTTTTTATCATTTAAATTATTTTGACATTTTTATTAAATTCTAATTTATAAAATTTAATCAATAGGAGAATAAAAACTATCTCCTATTCCAAAACGAATTGCAAAATCTCGTACAAAATTCAATATTTATCTATTTCGATATTTCCGAATCAACAGGTCGTATGAGAGGAAAGCTCAGTACAATACACGCGCAATCTGTATTACCCGAATAAATTTATTTCGTTCACTAAACTAGAGAGATTTTCAGTTAACAGAGAATTACTTTCATCATCAGAAGCTGTAATAGAAAATTGATGCAAAGCATAAAATTCAGAAGCGAACAAATATTTATCAACGATTGAAACTAAATTTTTTACAATATCTGAATAACATTAAACAGATGTTGAAAAGACACTTCTTCCATTTGCAATTTAAACTATTGACATGTATTATTAAACTTCATACTTGAAAATTATATTTTGCAGGATTTCTTCATATGTTCACTTTAAACATTTCTTTACACATTTGTACATTGTATGTTCTAATGAAATTACTCCAACTGGAAGCTCGTAAATTTTGTTGGAACGGTAGCCACAACATACAGCTACTAGTAAGCACAGATAATCCACTACATGGACGGGATATTACAGATTGGCAGGTAGAAGCCCCAGGATAAAATTAATCAACGAAAATTAAGCCAATTTTGGAACAGTCGAGCGAATTTCCAGACTTGTAAACTGAAACGCCATTATTATCGATGTTTGATTGCCACTAATCACAGAAATCACCGACGCTAAGTATATTTTCGTAGCGTGTTTCGCAACCGTTAAAGCTCATTCGGAAGTCGAGTAAGCTCAGGTCAATCGTTTGGGATTGGTACCAAGGTTTTCTTTCGAGGAAATATCGCGATTTACGTTACAACTTCTTTTAGCTTTTAACTCCTGCCAATCTCGCTGCACTAAAAAAGGAGTTTGGCAATAGTTACCAAATGCTAAGTGAAATAATGTTTGATATTTAATTTAAAAATAATTTTACTTTTCTAAATATTTTATAACTATTACTACATTTGATAATACTTGCTAAATATTCAGAAAATTATTTTTGGTTATATTAACCAAATATTTATTGCCATTATTTCACTTAACATTTGGTTACCGAACTTTTTTTTCAGTGTAATATCTACTCTTTTTCCTACTTATTAATTAAAAACAAATAATTTGTTATAGTAAATTGTTTATTTTTTTTTAATCAAAAATTCTATCTTCTAATAAAAATGTATTTCATTCTATAAGAGTTAAAATAGATATTTGAAGTTTTGAAAGTTTAGATGAACTATTTTTTACACATCTATGTCTTTCTAATCCTTATAATTATTTTAAGAAAATTAAGTAATTTTTCTAATAATATGAGAATTAATTTTATAAGATATTTATAAGAAAACCTTCAATTAACGAGTAAGAAAGAGAAAGACCGAGAGAGAGAGAGAGAGAGAGAGAGAGACAGAAATAAACTGTCATATTTAATATCTTTGAAATTTTCTATCCTGTTCGCTTCGCAAATTTAATACTTTAGAAGCACGCTTATGACGTCTGCAATGTAGAAGGGATGTCATTCTTTCTCTCGTAAGCTTGTTATAGAAGTTACCGTTGCGAGAACGTTATTGACGCTCGATACGTCAAGCCTTAACTGTCTTATCGTGTTACTATTGTGAACGAGAATGTACGCTCTGCAAATTCTCACGGGCTTTACGGTAAGCTCATCTTATTACGATTCAAATTTGAACTTTAGTGTAACTTGCTCGATTGTGAAGAATCTTCACATAAGCATTAGACATTTTTTTTCCCGAATCTGTAAGCCTCTTTCTTTC
Organism: Solenopsis fugax; assembly: GCA_003595255.1. Classification (NCBI taxonomy): domain Eukaryota; kingdom Metazoa; phylum Arthropoda; class Insecta; order Hymenoptera; family Formicidae; genus Solenopsis; species Solenopsis fugax. The sequence continues at coordinate 12,402 of QKQZ01021737.1, read as the reverse complement.
TCTTTCGGTATTATCTAAAAGTTTTCAGTTATTTATTTATTTCACGTGTTTCGATAATAATATGACCATCTTGCAAGAAACGAATTTTTGAACACGACAAAATGTATACTTTATACACTGAAAAAAGTTTAGTAATAATCTAGCTTTGATGAAATAATTTTAATTAAATGTTTAGTTAATATTTTATAATAATTAATTATAATAATTAATTGAAATTAAATAAATTATGTAAGATGTTATTCGTGTCATCATATCCTTCAATGAAAGTTTTCTAGAAAATAAAAGGTGAAACTTATTTACTTAAAAATATTATTTATAATTTGAAAGTGTAATAATATTCTCGTTTCTTCACACATCAAGAATTGTTTTCAGGAGTTTTAGCCTTTCATTAAACTGTCTATCAAATCATAGCATTTTTTTATAGATCAGATAAATTTTTACAACGTCACAGAACTTTGATTAAATAAATAGTACGTGTTATCTCTTTACATAGCGTAACAAGCATGTATCGCACGGAACGCGCTTAATCTTATGCGCGAAACTCGTTTTACTCACCGTAATTGCGTCGCTGGCACTTTCAGATCACATGTTACGTTTTCGTAGAATGATGCAAAGCTCTGAATTTTAATTTGACAAGTGCCTTCTTCAGCCGATTCAAAAACAATTTTCCCTCCCCAAAATAGTGATTTCGAGACTTTATGTTCATTTCTATCAATGTAGATTAACTTAATCTCGATTTTACTTATTCTTTATTTCTTCTAATTTTTTAAACTAGAAAAAGATAAAAAGTAAGTTAAACTGAAATTAAAGTTAATGCACATTTTAGTAAAAATGAATAACGATTTCTGTTTTCGGATTAATGATAATTTATATGATATAAGCACGGAGGCATCCTGTACATGTACAATTGTCTTATGACCTCCGAACATAATTGCGGCCACGGCGGCGATCGAGTATAACCCAAATGGAACAATGCAACTACATACATATATACTCACCGTGGTTTCCGCGGCGATTGTTCCTATCATCATCATCATGATTTATAACAAGACGGAGAACTGATGTGATCGGCCTGCAGCGAATTCAGTCCAAGACAATTCGAACGCTGTAAAAACCGAATAAACAAGAATGCAATCAGAAGGAAATTCGTTATTATGTATGAGAAACGGTATGTGTAATTTGTGAAATAAAAAATTTTACTTTACTTTCTCTCTCATTTTATTTCTTGTGATTATCTCGTATTGTTTTATTTTTAACGGCTCCGAGTAACTTTTTATTTTTCTACTTTTTCACGTAAATATTACTGAACTATATTTCAGTAAAACAATTCTTGTTTTCGTTCATATAAGTAGCAAAGTAATTTATTCCTATATCCGGAGAATGATATGCGTAATTTACAAAATAAACAATTTTATTTTACTTTTTCTCTCATTTTATTTTTGTGATCATCTCTCGTATTATTCCATTTTTAACGGCTTTGAATAACTTTGAATAATTTTTCTATTTTTCGCATGGACATCATTTACGTTTTGCTAAAACAATCCTTATTTTTATTCGGATAAACAGGGATGCAATGGGGAAAAAATTCATTCCTCAGTGCGGAAAACGATACGTGTTATTTGTAAGATAAAAAATTTTACTTTATCTTCTCCTTCATTTTATTTCTCGTGATTATCTAGTATTGTTTTACTTTTAACGACTTTGAGTAACTTTACGTTTTCCTACCTTTTTTACTTGAACATTATTTAATTACGTTTTGATAAAACCATTCTCGTTCGAGATACACAGAAAGAAGAGTTTGATAATAACTACAGCTACTAAATGTGTTGAGCAAAATAATATCAATTAAATATTTAATATAATTAATATAATTAAAAATAATTTTACTTTTCTAAATATTTAACAAATATTATCAAATTCAGTTATATTTATTAAATATTAAAAAAATAAAATTATTTTCCTTTTCATTATATTTAAATAATTAATTGGTATAATTTCATTTAACATTTAGTAGCTAGTATCAAATTCTTTTTTCAATGTACCATCCAATTGCTTCATTTTTGACATTTTGTTGTGTCACATGTAAGTAGAGCCCATTGAAGATGGGAACCAGGTTTATCGCAATTAATACGGCTTTACAGAGGGAATAGATGTAAGCAGCATAAACATGTTGCAAAGTTCATATAGCTAATAATTAAATGTTTCGAAACTGGTGCGCGCCACGGTGCGCTATTCTGATAGCTGCGTTGCACTGTATGAATTATAGACGTTGTTATGAAGAGATAACTGTACAAGTTGAATAACATTATGTATCTATTATTGTTACAAGATTAGACGCGCAAATGACGTTAGTTTCCGCGACGTTAAAAAATTCGAAACTTAACAAATTAACGAGAAACAATTAAAAGAGTGGGTTAATTATAATACGAGCTGTTTTTATATAATGCCACTCGTTTATATAAAAAAGAAAGAGGAGTAACATTTCCTTTCTACTTTAATTTTTTTAACCTGCTGCAATATTCAAATAAACTACTTTGCATTACATAATAATGAATAAATTGATTAAAGGTATGAACCCTATTAGACTCTTCAAAGTTAAATTGAACTAATCTAATTTGATCGTAAAATGAAGAATAAATATATGTGACAAGAAAATACTCGATGCAATCATCACATTTTCCACATAAAAAGATATTTTTTAGATTTCTAAAAGATATATCTTGCCATATCTTGAGATTTCTTAAATTTTTTTCGAAAAGTTTAAAAAAAGATTTCTTAAATCGATCTAAAACACCTTATGTGACAATTATCTTAAAATATTTTTTAACATAATCTTTCAAATCTGTAAATAGTTTTAGAACTTTCACAAAGTTAACTTTAACAAAACCTTTTTAAATATCTTTTAGATAATTTCTAAATATCTAGAAGATATTTTTTTAGATATCTACAAGACCTCAGTTTTCTGGGTTTTTGCAAATAAATTTATAATCTTATTTCCATAAATAATTTAGACCACAGGTGAGTGATTTTTATGTACAAAAAGAAAACTTTTTTGTCTCATAAATTCTGCATGAATCGAGCTTGAAAATTGCTTAAAGTGTAGTCTACGAAAGCTTCGCGCACGCGAACAGATAGACATTATATTTCAAAAATATTTTCATGAAATAAAACGAATATTTTGGCAACGCGTAAAAAAAATATATATTTCAAACCGTTTGAGAGCTTCAAGAATTCTTAAAGCTATCAAATTTTGAAGTATTAGAAATGTCGCATATGTGAAAATATTAATTCAATAGTCATTGCTGAATATAGTACCTTAATGACAAATTCTAACGACCCTTTCAAGCTGTTGTTCATCGATTAGCTTGGTTACTGATCGAATTTCATTCTATCTTCTGATTTCTAGATGGGAACTAGAATACTTTGATCTTCAAGGAGAAGGATTATACCGAGTTGTACAATTGTACAAAGTCAAATTACAGTAGCAGACAAAATCCTGAGCGCGACCATCTCGACCATCCCAACCTTTTTCGTGATACCGCTAAAACTCCCGTAGACTAGTGACACCAACGTTAATTTTCGTACATGGAACTATAAGTTATGTTTTTACGACACTGCCGATAAAATTGACGGTGTGGATGTGGTTCGAGTCTATGCTAAAATTATATGGTGGGAATATGAAGTCAACTAACAGTGGCATTATATTAATTTTATAAATTTTTCATTCAACAATATATATTAATGCATTATAACATGTGTATAGCATATCACATATTCGTAACAATTATATTGTTGAATAGAAAATTATAATAATCTAACATAAACAAATTTCCATTATAAAAATGCATTACTCACCACCAACCTGATGCGCAATGAATGGAGTTATTTAGCCACGAAGTTACAATGGTTCTGTAATACACAAATATAAAGTTCAAATTAAAATAGAGCTCAATATAATTAATGTTTCAGAAGTTAATTCTTGCACGCACATCGAATTTTTAAAATTCAACTTTTAATAGAATATTTAGCAATATAATTTATTTTGAAACTTTTTTTTTTACAAAAAATTACATTTGTACAATATAAAATTTTAGATGAATTTCCTTTCTCTAATTATTTGAAATTTATTGAAATATAACCGAATTAATGGAAAAAAGCTATTAAATTCATGCAAATAAGACATTATATTCACCCCAGGTTGCTCTGTCAGAGTCCGATGTCTTTCCTAGATCTTCTCCTCCTCTCAAAAAATCTGAGTTGTCAAAGTTGCCATTTAGCTACTGATATACTGTAACAAACATAAGGTTCAAATTAAAATAGCATTCAAAATGATCAATTTTAAAAGATAATTTTTACGCATATTAAATCTTTTAATTCGTCTTTTAAAATTATATATTTTCTAATATAAGTATTATATTAGAAATATTCTAATATAAGTATTATAATTTCAGAAAAAGAACTTTAAGAGAACAGATTATAAAATTTTTAATCTCTTTCTCTAATTATTAGAACATGATTTATTTATTTATTTAGCGATGTTATTAAAAAAACGTAAAGAAAAACTAAATCTAAAGGAACATTAAACTAAATTATTTATAATTTAACGAGACGATTCGAATAAATAAAAAAAACTTATTAATTTTACAGTATATAAGATATTATAGTCACCTCAAAGTTGCTCCGCTGGAACAAAATGTCTCTCCTACGCCTTTTTCTCTTACTTTGAACATGTTAAACTTTCTTTTCTTCCTCCTCACAAGTTGTCACAATGCATCGAGTTGTCCCTTGTTTAATTATAATTAATATAATGCATTAAAAAAATATATAATATACAAATATAAAAAACATGTGTTGTATATATTGTAAATAATTTAACTCACCTCAAAGTTGTCGCCTGATGCCTGATGTCTGAGGCCTCGTCCTAATCACAGATTATCAAGATTCGATGCACTCACTCGTGAAAATACGATTATGATCACGCGATGACACGCTGAAAAGCGTTTTAATAATAGCTACCAAATGTTGAGAGTAATAATGCAAATTAAATGTTTGATTAATATAAGAAAAAATAATTTTGTGTCTGAATATTTAGCAAGTATTATTATAAAATTTAATAATATTTACAAGTTTTTAAAAAAGTATTTAGATTTTTTTACAAATATTTAGAAAAGTAAAATTATTTTTGATTCTATTAATCAAATATTTAATTATTTTATTTTATTTCACCGAACATTCGGCAGCTATTACAAAACTCTTTCTTCAGTGTCCTTGAGCATCCGTTATCGCAAGACATTTGCAAAACATTGAAATAATTTATAACTTACATGGATAAAATAATACGTCTAATATATTGTATAATACAATATAATATATATAACAATACGTATAAATATAGGGTTTTTATATGGAAAGATCTTTTTCCATAGATGGCGCAGGAAATTATTTCAGTTATAAAAGATGTTGTTTCGGTATAATTTAGTTTAATGTTCCTTTAGATTTAGTTTTTCTTTATGTTTTTTTAATAACATCGCTAAATAAATAAATAAATCATGTGCTAAAATAGTTATCAAAATTCCTACAACGCAATACCATTGACGTTATTTAAAAATATATAAACATACCAATTTGACTTATTCGAATTTATCCGTAAGTATCCTTTTGTTATTTCCAAAATTTTATTTTTTTTATGTAACAATGAATGTCACAGAAATTGTTATCTAATTAATCAATACATATAATCTGAAAGTTATCAAATATTATCTCTCTTTTTCGCTGAAACATCCAATAGTGGCATTTTAAGCTAGTTCAAAGCGAATTGAAACTCTTATTGAAAAGGCCTCCTATTTCGCACAAAAACATGTATTTGTTAGAAACTTTTACAAAAATAAGACGAGAGAATTTCTTTTCAATAATTTGTACAATAAGATAAAAAAGATAAAATGTAAGATAAAAAATTAATTTATACATATAAATATACATTACATTAGGTCTTATAGCTTTGAGCGGTGCCAGATCCATAGGTACGATCCCATTCAATGTAAATGTTCAAATCCGATTGAGACACGCTGGGTCTCACGTTGATCAGCGCCTGTTCGAAATCGTGATTCGTTATGTGCCTCACTTCCTCCATTCTTATATCTTCGAGTTGACTAAAGGGAATACTCCGGATCGGTTCCATACTCGCTTCCTTGCAGAGATTTGTCATGTCAGCGCCAGAATATCCCGCCGATTTCTCTGCGATACTCGAGATATCTTTCTCGTTGAGATCGTGATGCACCGACTTCAATAAATTATTTATTATTTGCTTGCGCGCCTCAAACTCCGGAAGAGGAACGTACAATCTCTTGACAAGACGTCTCCTTGCCGCTTCGTCCAGCTCTTGGGGTCGATTAGTCGCACCGACGATCAGAATACGATCGTCCTCGGATGTCGCTGCCCCGTCCAGCTGCACCAGAAACTCTGTCTTCAGTCTCCTGGAGGATTCGTGTTCCGTTTCTGAGCGTTGCGTCAACAGCGAATCGATCTCGTCAATGAAGACGACGGACGGTTGATAAACCCTGGCCACCGCAAACAGTGCGCGCACCATCTTTTCGCCATCGCCGATCCATTTGGAAGTCAGGGAGCTCGCTGAAATAGAGAAGAATGTGGACTTGCTCTGCGAGGCTATACATTTACCGATGAGAGTCTTTCCCGTTCCAGGCGGGCCGAAGAGTAAAATCCCCTTGGGTGGACGACGGAGACCCGTGAAGATGTCCGGCCTCAACATCGGGAATACCACCACCTCTTTCACGATTTTTTTTATGTACTCGAGCCCCGCGATGTCATCCCACGTAATCGTCTTACTTGAATCCATGATCTCGTTTTTTATTAGTTCAATCATATTTGGATCGATGTTCCTCAGTCTCTCATCCTCCACTTCTTCGTTCGCCTTGCCTTGAGACATATTATAACTTTGCGCCGACTCTTCCTTATCGCGTTTGAATGGACAGACGAACTGAGCATTGGCCGCCCCTCTACCGCCCAAGGTTTTCTTCGGTGCCAACTTGTTCTTCTTCATCTCTTGGATGAGCAATTCATCCCTGGCAGTCCTGAAGGATTCGAGAGGGATTTTCTTGGTGTCTTCGCTACTGGTCTGTGGAGGAGTAGCTGGCTTTAATTGTGATGCATGCAGATTTATTGGTCTGTATGAGCTTTTACTATTTATATTGTGATTGCTTGATTTAAGAGGCATTTTTTGCACAAATTTGTCCAAATTTGGATAAGATTTGCTCGATTGTACTTTGGGCACATTCTGTTTGGCGTAACTTACTTGCTTACTGAAACTATCATTTCTGGGAACATTCGCGAAATACATAGATACCTTCTGTTCATCATTCTTAGACATCAATGAAAATTCTTGATTTGAATTTGAACTAGAAGCTGCTTGAAATTGTGAAGAAATTTTTCTATTTCTTTCCAGTATATTCTTCTTTTTTGAGCTATTTATTATTTTCTCTATATCCCTATCACTATAAGATCTTCCTTTGCAGGGTAGAGTATTGAGTTTCTGACAAGCCAAAGGTTTTATAAAGTTTAGCGTGGTTTCTACATCTTCCAACCCAGACTTCCACTTTGATGGATCATTTTTTACATCTTGTAATTGAGATTTAACTTGTTTCCAATAATTGTTTACTCCATTTTTGTCTTTCATTAGATCATGGTAGTCCTCGAGACACTTTCGTAACAGCACCGCTGCCGTCTCCTCTGAATCACTGCACAATATATTTTATAAGTAAACAAAAATCTTAAATTTAACACAATAGAAAACTATGAAGCATAGGCTCAATGCGCCAGTTAATGAACAAATAAAAACAATGAAATATATAACTATATTTACAAATAAAGAATATTCTAAACAAACTTGTATGAAATTTAAACCTAAATAAATAAAAAGATATCAATTAATTTGCATTTTACTATTTTGAAGTCTTATTATTTTAATATTTTTCTTGAACAAGCATTTACTGATGATTCTTCAGCGACTGGCACAGTGGTCCAGTATGTACTTTACTTACAATAATTTTGTTGTCATATGCTTCACAGCGAGAGATCTGCGTTCGATGTCCGCGATGTCGAAACAGTCTTTGTCTTTCTTTGAAAATTTCAGAGTGTGATAGGCAGCCAAAACATTACTTCTTTCCTCCTTTGAGTATTGTGCAACACTCCACGTGTCAGTACCGGCAGAATTTATATCCTTATCCATGTCAGATATTTACGCCGGCTTAAAAGTATATTAATATAGCTACTGGTGCAGCTCCAGAGTATTATCGTGACTCAAACATCATTTATGTCTCGACAAATTTGTTTTGCGTTAAGATCTCCACACGTGACAATAACAACTTTACTGTTTACACCTGTTGCGGCATGGAATGTTGCGTGCATCAAGAGCGCACTCCAGGATGGCAGTGACGGCACGCACGCAGGCAACGTGTGTCACGTGATACACGCCGCTGTTGTGATTGGCTGATAAATAGACGTGGCGATAACAGAAAAGTCTCTAATTAAGTAAAATATATCATTAATCGTTCGTAAAATATTTTTCAAAGTGAAAAAATATGAAAAACATGTACTTATACATATATTTATACATATACACGCATATATGTATATATGTATGTATATATACAATATAATCCACATTTATAAAGAAATATATATAATTTTTAAACACATAATATAATTTGGTTCGATTATATATNTATATATATATATATATATATATAAATTCTACCTATGCACGCTATAATACAGCACACAATAGTGTAAATAATTTCCAGCTAGACATAAATTGATCAATCGACGTGGGGGATCAATTTGACTCATACTTTAATTTATTCGTATTTTTAAATTTTTATTTAAAAGTAATTATAATAATCTGGGACATATTTTAAACATAAAATAATAATTTGTATTATAATGTGAAAAATGCATGAATGTTAAGTTAAGAGCGGGATATGTAACGTCTGTGTCGGCACCCTTGTCGCGTGAAGTTGCGCGAGAAGAAGGCGCTTCTCGCCAACTTTACTGAATTCACGTTCCACAGAACGCGGCGGACGTGGGACGGACGCGGAGCGGACCAGCTCCAGCAAGAATGTCATCGCAGCTCGTTTAATAGGTGAACGAAACTTACATTGATCTCACACTAATATTTACTGGCAGATTAATCATTGCGTAGTATAGATTTCGTGCTCGCGTATCGATAATTCGTGAAAACGCGTATCTCGTAATTGGTCGGTCGCAGAGCGCGCGTATCATTGACAACGCGATGAGGATTTTATCGTGTATTGCTAGTAACGCGCAGAACGCGCGGATATCTATCTACAATACGTCTATTCTGATCGAAATTAAAAGCGAGATATGTAGCGCGGCCGCGGCGCGAGCGTGCGGCGTCGATCTTGATGCGTAAAATTATTTGCGATCCGAAGCCGGCTCGCCATCTTTACGTGCATTTACGTGTCTGATTCCAGAGCGCGATGGACCGGGCGGACGCGGAATGACGGAGCGGAACCGGAGCGAGTGGCGTCGCGACTTGTTCAACAGGTAAGCGAAACGAATATTGTGAAATAGATCGATGCTCATACATTGGCGATCCATAAAAACGCGTATGTCATAGTAATTAAAAAAGTGTATTGCGCGAATAATTAATTGACAATGCGACGATCATATTATCGGAGTAATATGCACGCGGATATCTATCTTTTAATATCTTTTAATGTTATTTTTTTACGCTTCTAAAGGGGCGTACAAAATAGTAATATCAGCGTCATAAGAGACAACGTCATAAGAGACAACGTTTATTATTTGTCGCAAAATACGCTGGTATGCATTAATGTGAAGTTGAGAGCGGGATGCGTGGCGTCGGTCTGAAGTTGACCGCGCGGGAGACGAAGCCGTTTGCGCCACCTTGATTCCATTCCTGTATTATTTACAGAAAGCGGTGGACGCATGCAGGACGGATCGGAACAGGAGCGAGCGGCGTCGCGACTCGTTTAACAGGTAAACGAAATCAATCTCACTCTCGCATCAATATCTATTGTCAGTTTAACTATCACGTAATATAAATTCTGTACTCATATTGATGATTCGTACAAACGCGTATTTCACGTTAATTACTTGGTCGAAGATATGTATATCGCGCTACTTGTTGACAACGATATATATTATCGGATTGCAAGTAGTATCGATTTGTAAGACGCACGCGGATGTCGAGCTTATAATATTATTATGCTTCTAACGTGTAATATGAAATAGTAATCGTCATAAAAGACAAGGTACATTTGTTGCTTGAGACGCAGTGCATGAATGTGAAGTTGAGAGCGGGATATGTAGCGTCATTACGTCACAAGTGCGGCGTCGCTATGAAGTTGTCTGCGCGGGAAATGAAACGTTTCGTTTATTTAATTGCATTTACTTTTTATTTGCAGAACGCGGCGTACGCAGAAAGAATCAACTCTGAAACGAGTGGCATTACAATTCATCTAATTGATAAGTAAAATTTACATTAACAATGCATTTATTTTTTAACAACACCTATTTATCGCATAAATCATAAATTCGGTATTTATTAGTGACATGTAGCAAGCCATTTTACTTTCTAATAATATGAAAAAAAATGTTCTTTAATAAAAATATAAAAAAAAATTGTCTCAAAAAAATTACGAATTTAAATAAATAAAATTATGTCCGGACATAATAGTAATTCCACGAATTAAAATTATGGATGCGACACAATAAAAATATGGAATTATTTTTATGTTGATATATTATTATAATTTTAATTCATGAATTTCTTTTATTACGTCGCGATATTATTTTAATTCGACGAATTATTTTATTAAACATTGACATAATTTTAATTCATTTTTATTATGCCGCGATATAATAAAAATTCGATAATTAAGTCGCAACGTAATAATTCCATGAATTAAAATCGACATAAAAATAATTCTGTATTTCTAATATGTCGCATCCATTATTTTAATTCGTAGAATTTTTATTATGTCCATACATAATAATAATAATTTTTATTGTGGCAATAAAAATAATTCTGTCAGACATAACTTTAAATAGATGAATCAAATTATGTTATGACATAATAATGATTCCATTTATTAAAATTATATCGTGACATAACAATTCCATGAATTAAAATTATGGCAAGACATAATAATAATGAATTATTATTATGTAGTGACATAATTTTAATTGAATAGATCATAATCAGTCCATTTTTCTCAGTGTAAGCAAGAATATAAAATTTTTGTTAGAAAATTTTATAATCTTGAGCAGATATAATTTGCTTAAATAGAGAATATTTTTTCTTCCTGTAAGCAAATTATGTCTGTTTATAAATTCTTCCAAAAAGATTTTATATTAATCGCTTATACATGATATATTATAATAAATTGTTGATTTGCATGTTTGGGTACTAACTAGTTAAATTGTTACAAGTTAATAATAAAATTAGAAAGTTAATAAATTTTAACTTAATTTAGTTAATATAAAGAAGATTTAATTTTTAACTTCAACTAATTATTTTTAAAACACAAACTATAACTTAAATTTTTTTCATAAGTTAAAAATTTATCTATGTGAAAGAAAAAGATTATAAAAGAAAAAATTTTTACATAGAAACAATATTTTTTTGTTATTTTATATCAATTTAATTTACAAATAAATAATTAATTTGTTTGATGAGTCATATAATACTTGTTTTGAGTAATATAACTTTTAAAATTAACGAATTTCAAATTTAATATGAATAAAATGCTTACCAAAATTAACATTTAACTTACCTTATGTTAATTTAATCTTATCATTTGACTAGTTAGTTTTTTATCCATGTAATTTTTAACGTAATTAAATTAATTTTACAAACCATTAACTTTAACTTAATTTAGTTTAAAAAATTTATTAACTTATCCAACCCTATTGATTTGACACTAATTTTTTTTTCTGTGCGAGTGGATCTTGATGAAACTAGTAGAATTTCTGATAAAAAATATTATAATAGAACTCGATATCTTATAATCAGAACCTTTGATAGACTTTATAATCTAGTAATTCCTACAATATTTCTGATTCGTTCATTTTTGAACCGACATATCGGTTGATTCAATCAGTTTTCTTAAACAACGTAACAAGACCTTATTTTTTTCGGTACATATTTGTATTTCTATTTAATTTTTTTCGTCGTATGTGTAAAAGACATTGCGACTCANATCGGAAATAATTTTCGCGTTCGCAAGGGCATACGTGCCAAATATGGGGTATGGTTCGGCATTTGAGATCGTTGCAATATGCACTCTGATCTCTCGTCGTCACGTTGTCGGTTCAATGAGGATCTCATTGGACTTAGCGTCT